>WUAP02009459.1:0-20020 GCA_015163945.2 Stichodactyla helianthus | reverse complement strand
TCGTTGGCACATTCAGATTCCTTTTTAAGAACAAAAGCTAGGTCTCAATTCCGTTACTGATAAGTATGACTAGTAAGATTAAGTAAGCTTGAATTGCGGTCAGGCATCTTGTAATAAAAATTTGTGAAAAAATAATAGTTGACTGACGTATGAAACCGTTCGGTCTTAACTAAAAACTTCATCGTCATATGGCAATCTCGAATCTCATGGGGCTCTCTCACCATGTCCCATGGGGAGGAAAACTCTCGCAGAATGAAGGGGCAAACAAACAAACAAACAAACATACAAACAAACAAACAAGCAAAAACAAACAAACAAACAAACAAAAACAAACAAACAAGCAAAAACAAACAAACAAAAACAAACAAACAAAAAACAAACAAACATACATACAAACAAACAAACAAGCAAAAACAAACAAACAAAAACAAACAAACAAACAAACAAAAACAAACAAACAAACCGGCAAACAAACAAACAAATAAAAACAAACAAAACAAACAAACAAACAACCCGCAAACAAACAAGCAAAACAAACAAACACTAACAAACAAAAACAAACAAACAAAAACAAACAAACAAACACAAACAAACAAACAAACAAACAAACACAAACAAACAAACAAACAAACAAACAAACACAAACAAACAAACAAACAAACACAAACAAACAAACAAACAAACACACAAACAAACACAAACAAACAAAAACAAACAAACAAACACAAACAAACAAAAACAAACAAACACAAACAAACAAACACAAACAAAAACAAACAAACGCAAACAAACAAACACAAACAAACACAAACAAACAAACAAACACTAACAAACAAAAACAAACAAACAAACGCAAACAAACAAAAACAAACAAACACTAACAAACACTAACAAACAAAAACAAACAAACACTAACAAACAAGCAAACAAACACAAACAAGCAAGCAAAAACAAACAAACAAATAAAAACAAGCAAGCAAAAACAAACAAACAAATAAAAACAAACAAACCGGCAAACAAAAACAAGCAAAAACAAACCAACAGTCGCGATTTTGACAGGTCTCTTTTCCCTATCTATTTCGAGGAATAGAAGAGGAGTCTCAAGGTGTCTCTGCTCTGTGGATACATCAGGCTTTTGACATGTCATCCCTGTACTGAAACTGCGCATGCGTAGCCAGGCTATCATCCCTGTGAATTGTCCATTACCTTCTTGCCCCAACAGGTTAATTAAAATTCACACCAGTGATTGTTTAGATAACCTTGAAGACCTTGACAGTTCTGACTTGCCAATTCAGTATACATGCCAGACATCGCTTTGACTCTGTCTTTAAAGAGAGAATTAAACCTCATCAATGTAAAGCGATACCGAGGATCCGATGTCGTTGCTATAGTGCTTGAGCTCTGTCAAATACTGCAGAGTACGCTGAAACAACCTCGGATTGTTGGGTTATGCGGAGGGAGGAAAACGCTCGCTCAATGAAAGGGAGAGACTAAACAAGAAACTCTACTCACATTAAATGTAGTCTAAGATTCGAACTCGAGACCCCAGAGGAGAGAGGCGAGTGTGCTCCCGCTGCGCCAAACTTGATTCCAAAGTGTGTATGGTGTGGTGTGTCACATGGTAAAGGGTGGGAGGGGGAGTTCATATTAAAAAGAGAAAAAACTTCCATGGCCAGTGTATAACGTGAGCTCGAAATACTTGTCACTTGTCAGCTACAGGGCAAATATCAATGGTGAATGACGACGTACGACGCAAAAGGATGAACGAACAAGAGCTGCCAGATTAGTTTGACTAAGCCGGGAAGGAAATCAAGTGCATGAAGAGACTATACAGCGATTCCGAAATCATAAATAAACAGCTTTGTTTGTGAACTAGTTAATCAAGCTGCCTGCCTGACCATAGATGGAAGCAGCGTGGTCTAAATAGACACCAGTCATCGCGCCCTGGGAGAGCAGTCTCATAGCCGAAGGAACAAAGGACCATGCCTGTTGCATCCTCTGTCTAATAACAATTCATGAGCTTGGAGGTTAAAAGAGGTTACCACAGAAACTCACCATGATCTTGTCAGCAAGCTTGTTGATTCGTCATATAATTATGTCTAGATATTAAAAGTCCTGACGTGTTTTGATCAACTCCAGCTGCGCGCTCATGGCCTTGGTCACTGCTGTCTCATTTTCAGATTTTAGAGGCTCAGACAAGGCACTAAAGTACTTTTCCTCCTGAATCAAAGCAAATTTTGGAAAATTATTAGAAAAAACGGAGAAGTTCGTACGCTGGTGGGGTAGACAGTTCGTGGATTTCTGTAGAGAGAGTTACATCAGCACGCGTATGGTTCATGGCAACTATAGTTGAGGCAATTTTCGTGGGTCATCATATCCTTTTTCGGTAACAGCAACATGAAACAATCTTGCGGCGGGTTTTAATTGACATAAAATCGAGCTGGTAGCTGACCATGAGTGTTGGGTCTCTCTATCTTGACCATCTTTTGCTTTCAGCTTAGAAGATGAGTATTCTTGGATTGGAGAGAAGTTGATAAATATTTAGACATAATGCTAAACCTTACTCCAGGTGTGGATTTGCTTATTATCACATCAGCACTACTCTTCCAGTGTTGGTTTTACAGCTGTGGTCAGGGAACAATCTGTGGAGCTGATAAGAAAGCGCAAGTTGTCGAGCAGCCAACAGTCAATCTAAATATTAAACCGGTCTCTTTTCCGCATTTCCAGGCCAAGAACCAACAGCGATATCTCACATATGGAGTAAGCGCAAATGAAGGTTTTAATTTGAGACTCGACGTCTTTATTCGAGTGGCAAACTTGGTACAAATACTTCCCAAAGCACAAAACTGGACTTTAGTATTACCCCCTTGGGAACACCTTGATCACTGGACATCTCCGGTGAAACAGGATGGACTTTCCTGGACAACGTTTTTCGATTTGGAAAATTTAAAATCGTACCTCCAAGTGTTAGAAATGAAAGACTTTTTGACAAAGGACCGGAAGAAATTTGATGAAGTTTTTGTGTTGCAAAATGATGGGAGGATTTCATGGAATGGTGAAAGACTTGAGGAAGCGCCTTGTTTGACAGATCCTGGATATTACAGAGATGTGGATGGCTTCTACAAAGGACTCCTCACTGGTGTCGACATCTCTTCTGAAGGATACAAGTGTCTGTCTGTTCATGGAACTGCAAAAGTGTTGCTGGAAAAACTCTCTACTTTACCACAAGCAAAGTAAGTTGTGAATTTTTTAATTCCATCTTTTTGCGTGCATTTTCCTGCTTTGTTTTTATTCTCGACAGTTTTACCGCAGTGTTCATTACCCTGTGCTAAAAGTGCGGACTTCTAATAGCGCTATGATTTCGTAATTTTTTCGTACAATTACTTGGCTGTTTTAAGACGCAAGCGATTTGATAGTCACGCTTTACCTCGCGTTTCCCACACTGGCCTACAAACCCTGCCCGATAGCAGTGGCTCAAGTTTTCGTACCAAAACACTCTGAATGAAAGCCAAGCCACGGGTATAATTGGATTTCAAGCTTTCGACTTCCTATGGCCTTCAAGGATTTCGATATCATCGATGAAAGCAAAAAACAGATGTAAAAAAAAAAAAGGAACTCTCACTGGTAACATTCGCTGTAGTTATAAGCTGTCCATCAGGAGCGGATCCAGAATTTTTGGAAGGGGTACACCCCAGGTTGTTTTGGAAGGGGTTATCTCGGACGCGCGCGGGGGGGGGGGTGCTTTGAGGGTTTAGTGGATCCGCACCCGAACTTTGAACGCCTTCAAGCAACTGTCCATCGTTTTTCGTATCTTTATGCTCAGGAATCCGTTAGTATCAAGTAGAGCTGTCTAGTGCACTCAGCATTTCCAAAAAGTATTCGGCTTCCAGTAGTATGGCTTCAGTTTAAGGCTAAGTATGCATAGCTTTGAACGTGGCGTCCTTGTCCTGTGAATTTTCTTGAAACTTAAATTTCGTTTTACATCAAACGGCGAAAAAGTTTAAAATTTTATCTTCAAAGGAAGCGTTTATTTCGCAAGACGTTGATTTAAACCTTTTAAAATAAATTTGATAATAAGCAGTAAAAATGAAAACTTCCAATCATTAGATCGTTGACAAGCGCAATCTGGCACGGAGAGACAGGAAAAAACAGAATAATTATAAGAAAACGACCATTCAAAAAATGTGGAAAAAGTATTCTCTTAAGTAAGTCTTGGAGCTTATAATAAAATACAAGAAAGGGCTAAAAAGTAGATTCTTTTTCTTCAACAGGTCTAAATGCTTGACCACGAATCAGAGGTGTTTTTTGTTTGATCGAGTTCAGCAGGAAATCCGTCTGTTTAATTTCATCTTCTTCCTAGTACCAGCCCGTAAAAACCGGTTTAACATTCAAAGAATGACTCGTAATCTAAAATATATCATTTCACGTTGGATTTATTGATATACCGATATTGTCTATACCTGTCTTAACCCATGACTGCAAGTGTCAACGTGGCAGGTATAGTGAAGAAGAGAAAATGAACGCTAGGTGAGAAATCTGTGATAACAAATGTCTGATAAACATAAGCAAAGATTTTTTTGGAAAAAACACTGCATAAACAAATGAAATTTATTAAATGACTAAATATAATTTCTTCACATAGAGGATTAATGGCAAAACGATTAGCAATCCGTTGTCTCATTTCGTGGTCATAGATGATTGGCTAAAGTAGTTTTGAATCGACCAATGAGAGAACGTGAAAGTAAGTCTTTGTCTGCTGTCATTTGTATCATAAACATTCCCGCGCTCGATGAAGCCTACAAACTCCTCAACCCTTCCAAAATGACCCGGATTTTCACTTTTATTCTCTGTGCTTTTACCCTGATCTCTATTCTTATCGATGTAATACAACCAGATCAAGTTGACGAACAAATAGCATTCGATACGTCGAGCCAGCATGGATTAAATGTCGGTATTGCACAGTCGAACATCACTAGACGTTATCTTATATACGATGTCAACCCGGGAGAGGGATTCAATTTACGGAGAGATGTTTACTTACGAGTCGCTAATCTCATGAAGCTGCTGCCAGAGGAACAGAATTGGGTTTTGGTTCTCCCGCCATGGCGAAGACTTTATCACTGGCGATCCCCCATTCATCAAACCGGTCTTCCTTGGAAAACGTTTTTCGATTTGAAGAACTTGAATTACTACGTCCCAGTGATGGACTTTGAGGATTTTGTCAAAGAAACTGGTAGCTCTGGCATTGATGAAATAATATATCTACAGCGGTATGCCGAGGGTTGGAAGGACGGAGTGTGGGAGGAAAAGATCGACGATCGGCCTTGCATTGATAAACCTATATACCACAAAGGAGAAGATGGGTTGTATCGTGGATACTTCTGGGAAATGCCTGAGGTTTTTGCGCGAAAGTTTGAATGTATTTCTGTGCAAGGAACTTCGGCTATTCTGAAGCAAACGCTCGAGAAAAGTCAATCTAGGTAAATCAAGATAATGTGTGTATTATGTAGTTAGAATGCCTGGTAATGCGAGACTGTTGGCATATGTAATTACCATGGTGACTGGTAGAATGAAATGTTATTTATCATTTAAGATTTATAAAAGAACAATAGTGAGATTCTAATCTCATTATGCAGAGCAAAGACAGCTGTTGGTTAGAACCATTTATTTATTTAAAGGGGGACTAGCATCAAAATCGTTCAACATTTAATGGAACTGAAACTTCGTTGAAACTACACTGAAAGACTCTCAAAAAGCTGTTCAAAAACTGGTTAGTTTGTTTTCTGAAAATTCTCATGGGAAGTATTAGATTTTTATGAATCTTCAGAGGTATCAGTGATATCATACACTCCACACAAAAATTTAGTTCCATACATTTCTTTGTAATTTGTAATTGAAATATCTCAATGTAAATGTTCTACATTGAAGAAAACTGGTCAGAAAATGAAAAACTGATCAGAAAATGAATCCTTAGTCTAACCAATGTAAAAAAACTCCTTCACACAAGCTTTTAGTGTTAAAGAAATAAAATTGTTTAAGAAACAAAACAAAAAGAAATGTATGGAGCTGAATGCTTAGGTTGAGTGTATGACATCACGTGAAAGATTTTGATGCTAGTCCCCCTTTAAGCTTACATTTAATGACTTTCCATTCAAAAACTTCACACAAGTTTTGCATATAAATATCTCATTTACATAGACTTGTATACACCTATTTCAAGAACGGTTGCCAGTCAAAAATCTGAAATCTGAGACCAAGAGGAATTGAGGGCACAAGCTGTGAATTTATTTTTAAATTAAGTTTTATATTTTAGTAATTTGCTAGTCAGCAAGTAAATAAATAAGACACCACCTTTGAGCTATGACCTGTGCTGGTGAATTGTCTGGCTCAGATTTCAGATCACTGACTGATAGGTTTTTTGAAACAAATGTGCAAGGATTGCTTTTTTTGTATTATGCCTCTTTTAAACCTACTTTAAGGGACCCCTCAACCATGAAAATGTAGTTTGATGTATTCCTCTGTTAACAATTGACATATATTTTATCATTAGGTCAGTATTTATAGACAGATTTGAAGAGGTTTTGCATATCCATTATGGACAGAAGGACTACTGGGAGGTTAGTAGTATATATTTCAGCAGAGGTTTAATTAATACTTACTACTTAATTCTGTCTTAATTAATAATTAATTTTTTTATGCAGCATCTAATCATATTTTCAACATAGAAATGTTTACTAAACAATTTAATGAGAGTTGAGAATTGTAAATAATATTATAATACTCATGAATGGCACAAAGACAATAGAAAATCATATGCATGGCGGAGCTTGTATATCTCGTACAGAATCATCCTGATTTGCATAAACTTTAAAGCTGGTTTTCTCATCCAAATACACATGTATGTTCAAAATTTTAGTAAAACAGGATCTAGCTAACCTAGACGTATCATTAGCAATATACAATATGTGTGGCCATGCTGTAGCTGATCTACAATCCCTCGCCTGCAGCTTGAGCTTGTATATCAGATACAGCATGGCCACTCATATTGTACATATCATTTCTTCCAAATGTATATGTGACTTTTGTCAACTTTAGTCAAATTGTTATAGCCTTCACAGCAACTACTACTACTCCAGCAACCCTCCTGTCCCCTCCCCTCCTTGCAGGGTCCCAAAATAACCATGAAGACCCAGTCACACAGGATAAACTTTATTGATGATCATAGATAATTTAGCTCAATGCGTAGAATGAATCAAGACTACAAGACTGCAGGCTACTACTGAAAAGGGGCTCTTCATATTCTACTTTGTTGCCACCCCCCACCAAAAGGATAGCTAGCCAATAACACTTCAGATGACTATCTTATATTCCATTTAACTAACATCTTTTTTCATTTATATAGGCAAGACGAAGTTTAGTATTTGCTAAGCATTTGAGAGATGAGGGTGATAAGTTCCGTCAAAAACATTTACAGTCCAATGACAAAGATGATGAAACAGTTCTGGAAGATGACTGGAGGAAGAACCAAAAGAAGGAAGGTACTGCTAAAGGTGGTCCTTACCTGGCAGTTCATTTAAGGAGGGGTGACTTTCTTTATGCTCATCCCGATAAGGTACCATCGCTTGACAGTGTGGTGAAACAAATAAAGAAACTGCTAAAGAAACAAAAGTTAAAGAAGGTTTACTTGGCAACTGATGCAGACAGAGATGGTAAGAGTAGCAAATATTAAATTCTAATTCTAATTAGATTATGAAATAGATTTTTCACTTAGTTATAATTTAATTTTAATCCTTCAAGTCAAAATCAAACAAGAGAAATAATAGAGGCAGCAATATATTGATGGGCTAAAATAAACAAGCTTAGATTCTTATTTGATCTGTTACCTTCTCTCATCCTTTTTATGAGTAAATAATTGGATAGATTTAATTTGACCTCCTTTAATTTTATCCCTTCCTTTTGAACTGTATCCTGTGCAGGCATCTCATTTCTTTTCTCTTTTCTTCTCTGCATGGGCTTCCTCTGTTGCAAATATAACACACACAGCCCACACAGGTAAACCTCTTCTATCACAGAGAGATGCCTGCAGTAGAGGTTACGTTCTGCCCTTATGTTTGTTGATGAGGTTAGGCTTGTCTTATGCATGTTTAAATAAAGGTTGACAGTAATTGACAGACAAATTATCTTTCAAAGAAAAATCTTAGACCTTAATTTGTGGAGACTAGACTATACATATTTATCTTCCTGAATCCTTTTCCTAATGTATAGTTGCATTTTTTAAAATATTTATTATATTAATTCTTTTGAATGTTTCATTTCAGATGTAAAATATTTGAAATCCAAGCTTCCTTTGTTTAAATATGCTCCACCAAAGTCAATACTAGAAAAATACGGTGATGGTGGAGTGGCCATTATAGACCAGTGGATATGTGCTCATGCAAGAATTTTTACTGGAACATGTGAATCAACATTTTCATTTAGAATTCATGAAGAAAGAGACATACTTGGCTTCCACCCTGACAATACTTTTAATTGTTTATGTGGTGATAAAGAAGGAAAATGTGAGCAGCCAACAAGATGGAGAATTGTTTATGATTAATTATATAGGGTTTTTAGAAAATATCCATACCTACTGCTCTGCAGTGTCAAGGTTAGGGAAGCATGCATGGGTGGTGTGCACTGTTAGCTCTCGTCTCTCACAGTGACTCAGGCTCGATTCCCAGACTTAGCGTCATGTGAGGAGGGTTTCTTGTCTGTTCTCTCCTGTTCAAGGGTTTTTCTCCAGGATCTCTGGTTTTCCTCAATTCATGAAAATAGTCAGTTATCACTTCTAAATCATGTAAAAGAATATATTACTTAAAAGTAAATGCAGGTTTGATCATGACATTTCACAATCTACAATGTATTCTTATTTTTTGGAGGAAAAAAGAAATGATCAAAGCTATTTTGGAGTAAAAACAACATGATTTTATATACGTAATAAAACTTGAACTTTCTCAGTGAAATTTCTTTTCATTTTCTTGATTTGTAAACCCTACTAGATCATGAGCAACTGCATGACTACTGTAATAACTGAAAAAATCTAATGGGTGGAGAGGCTTTAAAAACAACAAAATTAAATATTTTAAAGTTTGTTTGACATCTGATGGTGCCCTCCCCAAAGCTGTGACACACAAGGTCTAACCATTGTGGATATTATTACAAAGGCAGCGCCTACTCATCAGTTATTTTAAGACCCTAAGTGTTGGTCTGGCCAGGGCTCAAACCCATGACCTGCACGAGAGACAGATGCTCTACCAACTGAGCTAATTGGATGTTGGTCACACTAGAGTGGTTTTCATAAACCCATGAAATAAAAACTAATAGTTAAAGTAGGGGTATAGTAGTCAAATAGACACAAAAGAAAACAGCAGAATTAGGGTCTACTAATATGGAAAGAGAAAAAGAGAAAAGAGAAAAATAACATTAAGCCCTTGGCAGGATTCACTTTACTTTTGTCTACTAAAATGTATTAGTTCAATATCTATTTCATGGGTTTATGAAAACCACTCTAAGAGGTGATATATTTGTTTTAAACACTGCAATGTATTATAAGTATTACCTTATTAGTTAAACTGAATGCACTTGTATGTGTAACTCAGTTCAGATATAGTGATTGCAATAAACCCCTAAAATAATTATTAACCTAACAGACATTAGTAGAGACTATTTCTATTGCTTACTTTTGATGGGCTTTGACTATTAGATATTATTTACCGGTAACGGGTTTTCTTGCAATAATTCTATAATACAACTTCTCCCATCTTCCATTCTATTACCATATCAAGCAGCATAATACCTAGTACCTAAAACCAGTTTATAGAGTGGGTGCAATGTGACATTCTCATTTGCAAAATCTTAGACTTCTTAGCTAGTATAGACAGACTGCAGAAATGAAAAGAAGTCATTACTCTTGGTAATATTTGTAAATTTGAGTGAAATCGTCTAAATAGTTTTTTTAGATAACAGCATTCAATTTGCAGAATTTTACAGTAGATGTATGTTGGTTGGCAAGATCTTGCCAATTAAATAGCTAATTTCTTCAAAACTATTTAGACGGTTTCACTCAAATTTACAAATATTACCAAGAGCAATACTTCTTTTCTGCAGTCTGTTTGTCTGTACATAGAAATCTGATATTATGCAAATGAAATATGTAAACAGTAAGCCCACCTATTAGTAGTCCAAAGAAACAATAGAGTGGTTTTCACAAGTGGGAAACCTATGGTACTGTATTACAGCACGTACTCAGTGCAGTATTGGTATATAAAATCCACTTTGTATATACAAATATACAAGATTTTAGTTGATCATTTCCATCTGTGTTGTTATCAGGGGCGGATCCAGGATTTTGTTAGGGGGGTGTCCCAAGTAGGTCTCTCGAGAGATGACCTCATATCCCAAGTAGGTCTTTTGAAAGATGACGTCACCTCCAAAATGGTGGCCTCCTAACAATGGAATCTGATTACATCATCTCAATAAAAAAAACTGTTAATGTGATAAATAAGTTGTGTCTGTAGTGCGGAAATATTCGCAAATTCGGTTTTGCCTAAAAGTATGTCCGACGCTAGGGGGGTGTCCCGTGCACTGTAAATTATGAAAAATGCAGTGAGGGGGGTGTCCAGTGCACCGCAGGACACCCCCCTAAATCCACCCCTGGTTATGGTAGAAAACCTGAAGCCCTCAATCACTCAACATTAGAATACACATAAAAAATTTACAATACTGGTTATTTTATCAAAAGACTAAAGTGACACAAAATGTTCTAGTGAATGAGAAAAACGACTACTTGAAATGCTCACAAAATTACTATACCTAGAATATTTTCATCAGCAAGTTTGACTTTTTTTTCTATTTGTCATTTGACAACTTGTCAGTTTTCTGATGTTACAACATTTGCAGAGTCTTTGTGTGTAGGTTCAGGTGTAGCTCCTGATGCTAAATCAGGCACAGGTGTTGATACACCTTTGGCTGGTGCTGCTGTTGTTGGATTTTCAACTGCAGCAGAAACACTCTCTGATTCATTCACAGTAGCCTTCTTCTCCACTGACTCAGTATCCATCTTCAAACTGCTAGAATCAGACTTGCTAGTGATTGGTGTTATGTTAGTACTCTCCCTAGCTTTAGAATCCTGAGACATCGACATTGTGGTAGCTGTAGTACTACTGGTGGCTTGTGTGTTCAGCACTGTGGTAGTAATACCAGTAATGCTTGCCTTGGATTCACTAACACTAGGTTCTTTGATAGAAATAATGGACTTTTCAGTCACAGATTCATTTTTACTAATAACATCACTTGAGTCAGTGGTAGATAGAGGTAAATCCCCTTTAGTAGATAATGATGAACTTGAGGATGGAACGACAGAATCTGTACTAGTAGTACTTTGACTAGAAGTAAAAGTGATCAATCCACTTGCAGCTGAGCTGGTAGGAATAGGAAGATCAGTTGGAGTACTTGAAGACATAGAAGTTGATGTGCTTGATGTCACTGTACTGGATGCAACAGAGGCACCAGCAGTACTGACAGTGCTTACTGGAGTAGTTATAGAATCAGAAGATGGGGTAGAAAGAGTGGTGCTGTTTGGTGGGGAAGTGGTTGCCAGAGGTGACGTAACTGTGCCTGGAGTCTCACTGCACACGGCAGCTAAACTAGCTGCAAGAAGTGTAGGAGAAATATTCTGGACACCAGCTTGGGAATCACCTGAAGCTGGACTCAAGACTTCCATGGGAGTTGAGTCAGAGGATGCTTTGTCTCTGGGTAGCAAGCCCTCCAAACCAGAAGGATCTACTTCCATTTTCTCTATTTTTAGTACTGATGTTTTTGTTTCAATTGCAGTGACAGGAGATACTTTGATGATTGGTAGGGTTTCTTGTATATTGCTTGTTTCCATGGTTGTTGGTGGCAGAGGTGGGATAAGAGCACTGGATTTTTGCTGCAGTGCTTTTGGTATAGGTAATGGTTTGTCTGTCACTTGCGGTATAGGGGGAATACCATCAACTACTACAGAGCCAACTGCCTCTTTCTTTGAGTGGTTTTCTGATGCTCTCTTTTCTCTGAAAGGATAAAAACTACATTGAGAGCTGAAACAAGCAATGCATAATTCTTATACAAAGATTTTCACAGTATGAATGATTCCTTTTGATAATCATGTCATGTGCTGTCAAACCTCCTTTATTGACCAATCAGAATCAAGTACTTTGGCCCACTATGTTATAATGCAAGTTAATATATCTTCATATCATAGGAGAAGGAAAAAAACTTATAATACTCATGCATAATTAATGAGGAAAAGACAACAGAAAATCATAAACATGGAGGAGCTTGTATAGTCTCATACAGTGTTGTCCTGGTTTGCATAAATTTTAACGCTGATTTTCTCAGCCAAATTCACATGTACCTTCAAAATTTTAGTCAAACATGATCTAGCTAACCTAGACATATCATTAACAATTATTCCATGAAATCGAGTCGTACATGAACTCATAGCCGACTCGGCGCACAGCGCCGATATGGCTATGAGCCATGTACGACGAGATTGAGTGGAATAATTGTTTTATTATATCCACATCCACTGGATTGTGAGAGATGCAGAATTTTAATTATTTTCAAGTTTAAAAAGCGAAATAACATCAGCGAAATGCTCTGCCATTTTGTTTACTTCTCTACTCACGGGATATGAGCTGATATCCTAGTAGTAGAGGAACCAATCAGAGCGCACGATTGCCCATATCCAGTGGATGGGGATATAATAATAAGCAATATACAATACGCGCAGCAATGCTGTATCTGATCTACACTCTCTTGCCTGAGGCTTGAGCTTGGATATCAGATACAGCATTGCCACTCATATATATTACTTACGCATCTCTCTTTTTAGCATCCTCTAAGTCCTTCTTTACATCTGTTCTGGTTGGTTCAGCTGGGAGAGTTATGTGCAGCTGACATGCCGAGAATGGGTAAATCTTTGGTATCATATTAGTACATGTCTTCTGATCCCCTGTTTTGAATGAACAGCTCTGAAATAATAACTGATTTGGGTCATGACTTATATCTGTTTCAAGGGTTAAGAAAACTAATTTGTTTAAAAGGGAATTATAGATTATTTTAAGCAAAGAGCCCAGGATTGAAAAGGATATAATAAGGATTAGTAAACTTAATTCTAAATTTAGTACAATGGTATAGCAATCCAAGAATGTACAAACATTTTGGTGACCACATGATGGCTAGTGCCCAAAAGGTCAATTGAGCAATTTTTGTTTTATACCTAAATTATTTGTTAGAGTGTTTTCATTAACCCGTGAAACAAAGTGTACTAATTAGAGTGTAATAGTCAGATAGACACAATAAAAAACAAAAGAAAAAAGTGTGATAAAGTGTAATATGCTTAAGTGTATTTCACAGGTTAATGAAAACCACTCTAATGTACTTATCTATGAAACAAAGTTTGCCCATTCAAAATAAATTTTTTAAATTCAAGGGCCAACATGCAGGATTGCTAAATGTATGATTAATAAAGCATATTTTTGGCAAATGGTATTTATAACACGCAAAACACTTAAGGTATTAGTAAGAGAACTATTTTCCTTATTCAAATGAGCTCAAACTGAGAAGACGTAGCAAAAAGTCAATGCATAACAAATGACATCTCAGAGGATACGATGTATACAATATTTTGTTAGTGGCAGTATTCTGTTTGGACATCTCACTGTGTCAGCCACATGAGTACACCTCTGATGCGACATGCTTTGATGTCTAGTGGTTCCTCCATGTCTTTTTTCTTTCGCTTGCTTGTGGAGAATAGCTTCAACTCCATGGCGTTTGTGTTGAGCAGGGGACCTTAGTATCTCAGATGGATTAAGATGACTTTCACCTAATAAATTATAATAGACATCTTTACTTTGGGTGTAAATTATCATTTCTTCTTTTCAACCATATCATATCCTGAATGTTTTATTACCTTGTGAATATTTTTCAAGACAATGAAATATCTGTCTAGCCAATGAATACAGCATTTTATGAATCCAAACAGTTATTTTAATAAAAAACATATAGAGGATATTACATGGCATAGGGAAGAGGTGAAGTTTATCTTTGAGTGGTGAAATATTGTTTTCAACATGAGAAGATAAACTTCATATCTTCAAGTCACCATCTAATTTTCTTTTTATTATAGCGATAATCACAACAACAATAATCACAACAACATGCTGTCCTTTGAACTCTGCAAAACTCACTGCTACTCAGATCCACTTTTAGCTGATACGACTTCATTTTCCTTCTCTCTTCGTAATTTAGATGCAACTAATTGCATGTCTTTACATCACAGAAAGATTTTTCTTTCATACATGTATCTTTTGATGTGACTTTTGAATACGTTTTTTGTCTTAATCAAAGACTTTCTCACTCATCACTTTTTCACTGACTGGCCACTTTTCAAAACTGAGTGCATCGATATCCTCACTAGTGAGGATATGGAAAATATGTCACTGGGTTCCCGGATGTAGTTTCGTATCATGTTTACAAATGGCACATTTTCTAGTATCTCACTCATGTCTATATAATAAAAAGTATTATTATATGGCAAGTTCACATGCTCTCACTGGCCAATTTGTGTTCCATAACTTACAGTACAGAGCACCAACCTTATTTTTGTGTTCACCATTCCATATAATAAATATCTTATCAGCCTTACTCACTCAGTCTGTATGAAAGATATGAAACCTTGCTTTTTCCACATTTTTTATGGCCTGTGTGCTACATACTTGGGACATATATGTAAGGCAGTGGGGAAAAACACAGTCCATAACTTCCATAAGGTACTGTTCTCCTGCTCAGTTAATAAGAGGTATAATTACCAGATTCATTTTCTTGTTCTGCTTGAATGACTTGTAGATATTTCCTTCTTTTCTCTTTCAACACATGAAAAAGCCTTTTATATTGTGCAACGTAGAGAGATTTCAGTCTGACCATCTTTTCAAAGCACACCCTTGAGGCTTCATCCAATGTCCATACTCCAGCATGTCTGTTGACATTAAGGGGACAAACCATTAAATACTGCCAAGAAAACAAGAATCAAAAAAATTCTTATGCCCAAGTCTATTCATTCTTTACACAGAACCTTACAATGTAACTTTTAAAGGGGGACTAGCATCAAAATCATTCAACATTCAATTTAGCTGAAACTTCGCTGAAACTATAGTAACTGAAAGACTCTCAAAAAGCTGTTCAAAAACTGGTTAGTTTGTTTTCTGAAAATTCTCATGGGAAGTATTAGATTTTTATGAATCTTTAGAGGTATCAGTGACGTCATACACTCCACACAAAAATTTAGTTCCATACATTTCTTTGTAATTTGTAATTGAAATATCTCAACATAAATGTTCTACATTGAAGAAAACTGTACAGAAAATGAATTCTTAGTCTAAACAATGTAAGACAACTCCTTCATACAAACTTTTGGAGTTAAAGAAATAAAATTGTTTAAGAAACAAAATATAAACAAATGTATGGAGCTGAATGCTTAGGTTGAGTGTATGATGTCGTGCGAACAATTTTGGTGCTTGTCCCCCTTTAAGCATTAACATTTTTAATGTATCCTTCCAATTTGTGTATTTCAGCTTTATCGATAATATAATTACAACTGGATATTCTTTATTGTTAATGTGAATATCCTTTGATTAAAGTCTTTATAACTGTTATCACTGAAGTCCTAAAAACAACTTCGGACAATGGAATTTGTAGCTTTTAGAAAGATGTCAATCAAATTATATGGTTAGTTTTGCACATCACAGACAACTAGTTTGAACGACAGTCATCTAGAATGCAGTTTTTTCTGAAACTTTAGATATTTTGCACTTGAACAATAACAGTAATAAAAATTGATTTAGAGTGGATTTGATAGCTGTAAAGCACCAGCAGGAAATAGCTTGTTTTTAATTAATGTGATTGTCTTATTGTCTTCCTATCAAAAACACATTATTGTCTGAGTATTAACATAAAACTTACCTGAGGATATCTTCTTCTTCACTATCTACTGATTCTGCATCACTATCAACATCTCCATGCCAAGCACTGTCCACTTTCAGGGAACCACCAATTCCTAGCTCCATACCAAGATCATCATCTGATAGAAATATCATACCAGCATGATTGTATAATTTTTGACTGTCAAGTTTATTATGAAGTATTACGTACTGGGGCATCATGGTTAGGGACATCATAACAGCTATTAATATAAGATGAATAAGTTTTAGAATCAAAGTACTATATTTCCCTTATAATTTCATGAATAATTAATGAGGCAAAGACAATAGAAAATCATAAGCGTGGAGGAGCTTTGTACATCTCATACAGGATTGTCCTGATTTGCATAAACTTTAAAGCTGATTTTCTCAGCCAAATTCACATGTATGTTCAAAATTTTACTCAAACATGATCTAGCTAACCTCCAGCTGAGTGGAAATAATTTTTCTAACCAATCATGGAAAACCACGTGAGAAATGATTTTGAAAGCAAAGAGTGAGGGCTGGAGGTTTTGTCCAACAATGCTTTGCGCAGCTAGTTGTTCACTCAGCTAGCTAGACATATCATAAGCAATATACAATATGAGTGGCGATGTTGTATCTGATCTACATCTCTTGCCTGCAGCTCAAGCTTGTATATCAGATACAACATCACCATTCATATTGTATACATAACTTAATGTATACACCAAATTGAAAAAATAAAACATTGTCAGGTTCAAAAGGTTAAATCACTGAAGGTAAGACCTAAGGAGATTCTGGGTAAACAAAGTGGCCCATATTATGCATTTGCAAACTGCTGTGATAGTACTGTTAACATAACAGTTTTATGCCTTTTAACTGGACAAGTCAACTGTGAATTATGGTACCAACATGTCACATTCCTAATTTTCCATTCATTTTATGAAAAACTATACCTGAGGAATGGCCTTCTTCATCTTTCTGTGAGCCGTCAACACTTTTTTGAGAAGCTGTACTAGAAGTTCTCTTCCTCTTTTCCAAAATGCTTTCTTCTTCATCTTCTTCAACAACACTGCTATCTCTTCTTCGTTTCTTTCTTCGCTTTTCTACAGCTCTACGAAGCTCTGCTTTTCTTGTATGAATAATGCAGTAGCTAAACATAATTATAAAAAATCTTAAACCTCTTAACTCCATTACATGTACTAGACAGTTTCTACTAGACTTATTAGCCATAAACATCATTTTGAGAAAAGATTTTATTAATTAAGGCACAGCTGTCTCACAAACGCTTGTATGGGAACTTTTTTAGTACAAAAAGGTTGTGGTATATAAAAAACAGAGATATCAATCATGCTCTTCATTTTTCTTTTTACTTTTCTTCTCAGTATACTGTACCCTTACAGGGTTCTCAATAGAATTCCAAGTAGGTGGTACAATTTGAAATGTAGCCGGCGCATTTAAAAGGCAACTGGCAAAGATTTTGTGAATGATTTCGAAAGTAACTGGTGATTAACCAACTGACAACCGGCGAAATTCGCCGGCTACCAGCTACTATTGAGAACCCTGCCCTTAGCTTTGAAAACCTTGAAAACTACAACACTGATAGAGAGATGGGAATTTTCAGGAGGTGAGCTGAAGGAGCTACTTTTCCTGAGTGAAGGTACAATATAGTACAGTACAATATAATTTTTTTCCTCTTTTAAGATTAATTATTGGGGGGATGCACAATTTTTGGTGTCCATTGAAGGGAGGGGCCTGGATATAGTGGGGCTATAGCACCCCAATAATTTTTCTGCCATGTGCTATTTAAACAATGCTCAAGTTTGGTCTTCTTAATAACATAATATTTAAACCATGAAAAAACAAAATATTGATTTAAAAATTTTAGGTCTTCATACAGAAGGATATTTAGCACAAGTCTATTAATTCTTTTCTTACATTGTAGTGTATTGTCTCAGTCATTATTCGATGTGAAAAGCTGAAATGAAGCCTTCCCCCAATCCAAAATTCCCTGATGGGAGACATGGCCTATGGTATGGTTTAACATACTTATCCGAGATGACCTGAAGGTCTAACCATTTTCAGATGTAATTACAAAGGCAGCACTTTCTCGGTTATTTTAAGACCTTGAGTTTTGGTCCAGCCGGGGCATGAACCCATGACCTCCTGCACAACAGACCAATGGTCAACCGAGTTAACTGGGTGGCAGCTATAGTCTATACTTATTTAATACTCACTGTTTGTTCAATTAGAACTCTCATTTGATATACACATATCATTGGCACTATTATCATAACTGACCTCTTTTCTTTATCATGCATTTTTGGGGCAGGATTCATGCATCTTCTATCATTGGACTTTGCATAAAAATCACATGGCTTGAAAGGACTTGCTTTGTCTTCCAAAATATGCTTATGACAGAAGTCGAATCCCTTGAGTTTTTCTAAGTTGCATGTTCTTTGTGAGTAACAACATAGGTTACTTGGCCTTGACTGGTTCTTTTGGCCAGCAACTTCACTTGACTCTTCAGTCTTACCTTTTAAGTTGAAAAAAAGTAAAATTATAATTTGTAGAGTGTAAAGAGCCTTTTCTAAAAATGCTCAATATCAATAAATGCTCCAAAAGTGAATAAATCTTTGAAAAAGCAATAAATTATGAATATTAATTATTAATTAATGAGGAAAAATAAAAGTACTAGGGAAATTACTACCATGACAGTGGTTTGGAATTTGGCCAATTATCATACCTTAGAATTATTCATGGTTTGAGAAGCTAGATCAAAACAGTTGAAAGAGTGTTTCATCATCTATCCAAACACCTCAAAGTTGGTTTAAAACACTCAGCTGCACATTGGTTTTTCAACCCACTTCTTGGTGTTTTGATATCAGATAAAACACTCTTTCCCATGTTTGATCTATTACTTGAAACCTCCAAAATGGGAAACCTTAAGCTACTGTTTTTCAAGGAAGAGAAGCACAGCTGTTATGTGAGTTCTTTGTAGGTTCTTGTCTGTGCTTTGAGGGTTTTTTCCTATGTTCTCTATTTTCCCTTTCTCTGTGAAAATCCACCCTTACACTCCAATTTGATCTTTGCCTGATACCCTGTGGCATACTAGGGTATCAGGCATAGATCACATTTGGCGAAGTAGTGATATCTCGTTAGGGTATGCTATAATGTTTTATAATGTAGTCACTTTGTTATGCACAATCTGATTGTTGGAAGATCAAATGGTCCATCCTGAGGAAAGTCAAAACATCTTTCATTTTTTCTTTCTATATTATAAAACAAGTAGAACAGCTTCAACTGTGCTCTGTTCAGTTATAGAAGCACTTAGGAAGTGTCAAAATCACTCAAGAAGTGAAGAGAAAAACTTCTCTGCAGCTCATGTTTCTCCCTACACTTCTTTCATGCTGTTGTCACTTGTGTGCTTCTATAACTGAACTGAGCACAGAGTAGATATGAGTGGGAACTGTATGGTAACAATCAAATTGCTGTAATTGTTTAGCAGCCCACTCATATGAAATCTGTTTCAACTACTTCATGCCAATACAGCTACAACATGGCTATAAATTCCAACCCCCCACAATTGTTTAGTTTTGCATAAATAGATGGCAGGTCATGAGTGTAGCCAGGATTTTGCCTTGGGGAGGGCCAAAACTGAATTTCAGGACATTGGTGAGTCGTGTGAACTTATCATGTGACAACAATAACCAAATAAAAGGAAATCTGTAACACCTTGAAAAAGAGAAAAGAGAAAAGTAAAGTTAAGTATATTTCTCTTTTTTCATGGTGTTACAGATTTCCTTTTATTGGTTATTGTATTCATTAAACACTGACGCAGCCCATACTAGTATACTCGCTAGTTTCCCTTTATCATTTGTGTCAGATATTACTTCCAGCCCTGTTACGTCATTCTGAGATTAGTATGCATGTGTATTGATTAGCATATCCGCACATGGAATAAATTAGTTAGGACAACCGCCATCTTGTCTTGTTGTTGT
>WUAP02009348.1:0-16765 GCA_015163945.2 Stichodactyla helianthus | reverse complement strand
CAGGATTGCGTTTGTTGTTGTGGGGGTGGGTGGGGTTGGGTGGGGGGGTGGGGCTGGTCGGGGGGGGGGGGGGGGAGGTGGGGGGCTGAAACTCGCCAAGATTGACTATCTCACCTCTTTTAGCTCCACCAATATCTCTCTGGTCAGATTAAGACTCGGTTTTAAGATCTGTTTGACTGCCACATAGTTACCCTGAAATCAACGTTTTTGTTACATCAGCCACAGTCGATATTTTCAGGGGCAGATCCAGGATTTTGAAAGGGGGGTTGGCTCCTAAAAATATTATTTCCCTAAGTTAATTCGGCACCTCAGAATGTTGCATGCCATTTAAGCAAAAAATACTATATGGCACACATGCTAGAATGCTATTGCTGTTAAATATAGAATCAAACAAAAACGTGCCAATTTTTGAAAAAAAAAAAAAAAAAAAAAAAAAAAAAAGGTGTATTTTATAACTCTAGTACATTTTGCCATTCCAAAAGGAGTGGTGACTAGCCACCCTGATTTTAAATATATTTTATACAAAAGTTAAAAGTTTGTGAAGAAATTTACTGTAATTCTTTACTTGCCTCGTAAGTGCCCAGTGTAGTAAAGACTTGGCCTTTGAGTTCTCCGCCATCGGACCCTCCTTCACCACTTGCCACGCTCATCTAGGAAAATCGACAACATTCCTTATAAACTGACCTTACTAGCATTGATTAGTTACGCAAGTCTATAGCAAATCAATAGGTCCCCTTCCTTATCCTGAGAAAATGCTGGAAGAGCTTTTTAAAGACTATAGTTACCATGCTCCTTCTGCTTCCAAACTTTCCCTTTGTTTGCGGCCATTTGATGTCTTCATACTTGATGCGCCAATGTTGTGCCAAAAGAGCAGCTTCAAATGCCTTTTTTCTGTTGATTAGGAAACGAAAACAAGAAAAAAGAACGGATGGTTTCAATTCATCAAGTTTCATTCTATTCTCCCTTCCCTTCTATATGATCCTTCCTTTCTTCCTGCTCCTGTCTTCTCTTCCTCCTTTCAATTAGCTTAGTGATCTTACAATATCTAACAAATACGAAAACTTTCGATATTGAAGGAACTCACCTTTGCCAAACTAGGAATCCTATCAGCCCACCGACAGTTAAAACAAAAATAATTACTCCAACAAGGATGTAAGGCCATGTGGCGACTTCCTCTAGAAAATACAAAGAACAATAAAAATGTTATATTTTAATGCATTTTCTAATAAAACAGTTATAGATTAGGATGGATGCAAAAAGGAAGAAGTTATCACTTTTTGACGTGCCCTTAAAAGAATGGGTAAGAGATAAAAATGGGTGACTGGCTACTTTTAAAAAAAATTGCGATGTTTTTAACGGAACGTTAATGCTGATTTCAAATACGAAAAGAAAAAAGGGGCGTCCCGAACTAGTTTTTGAATGGATGGATGTTTAGGGACTGTGCAATATTTATCTGGAGGGGGGGGTGGGTGGTTCTAAAACGAGCAAAGTAGGCCTTAAAATGAAGTTAATCCCCTCCTGTACTAAATGTATAATAACTTCTTAAATCCCAGCCCCCTTTTAAGATCAAATAACTACCACCCCACCACCACCACCACATTCGAGCTACGGGGAGGAATTAAAGCACACTGAAATTTATATGTATAGAAATATCAATGTATAACTTGTAACCTCCCCTCCATGCATAAGAAATTAACATCTAGGCCCCCATCCTACACTTTGAATTAACTTTAGACCCTCCCCCCCCCCCCTTCGAGATAAATATTGCACAGTCCCTTATAAGTTTTTGAAGCGAAAATCCCATTATCGGAAGCGAGCAGGGAAAAAAAAAAAAAAAGCTCAAAAGATAATAGTTGTACGAATACTATATTTGTGCAAATGTTAACTTACTAGAAGATAGTTCTACAACATGACATAAATAACTTTAAGATAAGAAGATAAAAATACCTGGATTTCCCATACTTGGTTCAACAATCGCCTGGAAAAAGTCTCAAACGTTCACTTTTTCAGAAGTTCGAGTCTTAAAATTTCTTCAAAATTTGATATGACATAGATTTTTAGGAGCTTTTTTAAATAATAAATATAGGAAATTTGAAGGTTTTGCCCTCTTGAAGTTCAAAACTTGTATGGCTCTTCAATCTTTTTTCGTAAAATTTCGAAGCTTACCATGATAACTCAACGGTTATTATGCGTGCGCATGCTTGTAGGCAGTCATCTTAAGAACCAAGTGGACAATATTTACGCGCTTTCAAACTTTTGCATGAGATCTCTATATACAAATGCAAAAGTACATAATGAGGTCATTCCCTAAATGATATGACTTTAATATTTCAGAAGCATAATTCAGTACTAAAATCATACCTTTCACTTCTGGAGGGCAAAATTCGTTATCGAATCCACATTTTGGACGTCCAAGGGGAGCCACTGTGCCTCCGCCAGGCCAAACGACTGTTTCGTTCAACAGAAGGTACTGCTTAGTTGTCCCATAGTAGTTTGCAAAACGTACAAATTCGGCAGACTTGCAAATCTGAAGCTGATAAGAAGTGATGCGATCTCCGTTGTTATCGATGCCAAGTGGCCCTGTTTCGCCTGTAGTAATGAAAAATTAATTCGAACTCCCTAAGCGCTAACCTAGACTTTCCTGCCTACTTTTCTAAGGTTTTTGCAAAGTATCGTTTATCATTGGAAAAAGATCATAGAGCACCAGTCAGTGTTTTAGCGAATATCTGTTAAGCGAGACTGGATTTGCGCTTTACTGACATTCTACGATCTCGATTGTATGTACGTTTCTTACTTACCGTAAAACTCTAAACCAAACATGTTGCGAGTGATATTCCTTCCATCCGTGTAATTTCCACCTTGGTTTAAAGTTTTGTTTAGAGCATACGCATACACCAAAACAGCGTCGTGTAAAAATGCGCTATACATATTTACCTAGAATTAAATTAATGTATTTAATGTTAGTCATTTTCCTCTCTCTTAATTTTCTTTAAAATGGACATAGATTCCAAATGATTTTTGCTTTGGAACTGAGTCACTTACTTCACTTGGAGATGATATATTGTAACCAACCTCAGGCATGCGTCTCCAGACTTCATACGTAAAATTGTTGTATGCTTCTCCTTGAGGTACGTAGACATTAATGTTTATGAGTCCTTCAAATGCTGCACATGCTTCGGCATCTCTCCCGTCACCTCCTCCTGAACAGGAGGAGTATATGTTTTCCATACAAATGAAAACATAGGTGCCGTCTAGCATACCGAGATCGTATGCTCCTAGCATGATTTGTCTTATTTGAGCTCCATAGGCACTGATAATGAACACTTAAACAAAAAAACAAACAAATATTGATCTTCGGCATTATAATAATGGTTGGAGACCAAGCAAGTCCGGGGGAGGGGGGGGACTTCGGGGGTAAAAGCATCGGGTATGCTGTATAAATGTAAAATGTAAAAATGCTCGTCGGAAATTAAGTTTTTTAAAAAGGGTGTGGCTGGGCGATTTTTAACCCCTAAGAGATAAATGTAGAACTTTATGAATGACCATGCGACAACAATTCCGCCGGTATACGTTGGATCAATTAAATGATCTAATTGGGCTCACAAAGTTGAAACAATAATTAAAAAGAATAGCCAATACAACGTAGAATTAGGTTGTTTTTTATGCTATAATTAAGTTTTATAGCTAAGAGATACCACTAATAAATAAATAAAATTGGATTAAAATACTGTTGAAACGTTAAGTATTACTGATAATAAAGCGCCTAAGCTCTTCGTAACTATAAATATGAACCCCACTGCGAAAAGCGATGAGCTCTCCCGTTTTCGATACCCTAAAAGATATCAGGGAATTCTGAAATTCTAAACTTCAATTTCAACACCCTAACAGATACCAAATCGCTGATTTTTACTCCTAAGAGATACGTCGAGCATACCCGATACTTTTACCCCGGATTCCCCCCCCCCCCCTCCCCGGGCAAGCAAGTTTATTTTTGGCATTAATACTGAGCCGTTCTTCCGTGGATATACATACCATGAGCCTTTTCACTTGCTGACGTGAGCATTGCTCGGATGACATAATCGCTTACAGCTCCAGCATCAAAGCTACCAAAGTATGGAGCGCTGAACGAAGAGTTGGTTTCGAGGCCTGTTTTAAGGTTGTTGCAAATCTGTGACCAAATGGTTTCAGTGGTACACAACAAAGCTATGCGATCCCACCCATATGCTGGAAGGAAACTCCTGAAGAGTTCGGCAACGCCATTGTACGTTCCAACAGTTCGAACAAATGTTGGATACAGAGTCTTGTCTGATAGAGCAGACGCCGAACAGCCCCAAGCAACCATTGGTATATTCCAGTGGTCTGCAATATGGCCTCCTGGTAGGCAACCGACTGAACATCCTGGTCCGATAAAGGCGTCAGCAACAGGCTCCTCCAAGCGAAAATCGATCAAATTTGAGATTGAGTACTTTTCATCACATTTGCTGTCCTTCATGGCGAAAGTGAGGTTATAGCCTTTTAACCAGTTTAGATCATTGTTAACTTTGTCTATAGCAATAGGAACAGCAGAAGCCATTTTAGGGCCACCTGGCCAAGTACCAGTGAAGGGGACGTTGATTCCCAGTTTGATATCTATTAGTTGCACTGTGCGTACGAATACTAGGAGAATAAGTAGAATTTGCAGATTCATCTTGAAAATAAGGTGTACCTGTGTAGTGAAATAACTATGGAACAGAATAAAAATGTCATTAGCGTTATTAAATGCAAGACTTGTTGTAACCATTGTCAGTATTTTATAAAGGATTAAAAATGAGAATTGGTCGTTTAGTCTTCGTTTATTATCTTAGTCAAAATTACAGTATGGCGTAAAACCTACGAAGCCTTTTTTGATTTCTTTTAGTTTTATAAAAATTCCGTTCCTTCTCGTTAGAGGAAATCAGGGCAAAAAATTGCTTGATGTGAAATTTTATCGTGACCATCGCGTGCCAGTGGTTGCCAAAAAACTCCCAAATTGATATTTTTGGTTTTCTTCATTTGATAAATATGTTTCTTTATTGAAAATGGATCAGAGTTTTAATTCTTGAAGAAGATTCTTACTTTTATTATTTTATCTACGCTCTTAACAGTAAAAAAAACTTTCTAAGTATTCTGTAAGTTTAAACGACAACTTAACTGTATTTTGACTCCAATGACAAAATCATTGTAAAAAACAATTGTGATAGGAACACATTCTATCTTTTATTTTAACGACTGTTTGTATAAATTAAGCGTTTCTTTAAACCAAAAGTATTTGAATCAGCCTCGAAAGCTTAGTGCTTGAGGACGACAAGAGGCCGCTCCGAATAGTTTTAATTTACTTCCAAACCATCCGCTATCAGATACGAACTTAGTTAAAACATTTACAAATATGAGTGACATGTAAAAAAATAGGGTTGACAGGGTCTAGTAAAAGACGAAACTAGTCCCTAGAAATGTTTGACTTTTGTGTCTAAAGGTCTAATTACAATACAAGTGAAAAAATATGAAGTTAAGTAAGTCCTTTGATGTCCGTTCAAAGAAAATATCATCACTTTACAAATATGAAAATCATAAAAAGATTTTTTTCCTCTGAGATTTATAAATTTTTCAACTTGAATGGGGTGATTAAGCTACTAAAATACTATATATATTACCTTTACCTATTTTAGATCCCTTGGCCTGTGCTAAGGAAGGCAAGAATTCGGTAAAATGTGCCTTGACTTTGTTAACTGAAGCTTTTCAACATGTAGTTTCAGCCGTTTGAAGTCAAAGACACACCTAAGAGAAGAAAAGAAAAAAGAAAACTTTTATCTTCCTGCTGCTATACAAGTCGGTTTCTTTATTTTCGTTTAGAGATATTCAAACGGGAGGAAAATTCAGCGTAAGAGAAATAATGTTGGTAGTATGCCAGACATCTCCTTACTTTAAAAAAAATAACACTGAAATTCTTCTAACATTCAGGTATTCTAGACTCACCCCTATCAAAGTCTTCCAATCATAAAAAACAAAGACCGAAGAAAAAGTTATAAATGCAGATATCATTTAATTACTTGCAGTTCAGCTCAGCAACAACAAAATGGCGTCTGATTTGAATCCTGTGTCAAAGCTACCACAAGACAACCATTTCAATGTTGAGGCAATTGCGTCATTTGACAGTGATAAGCTCATCTGATTGGCTAAACGAGCGAAAAGCTCACCTGATTGGATAGTTTTAGCGCCATCATTTTACGCCACAGGGATCCTAAAATAATTTGCAAAAATACTAACTGCAAATTTTTTAAGATATCGCGTTTCATTGATTGACTACTACAGAGTCACGAGAGTTAGAAACAGAAAAGAAAACAGTATTATCTGTACCGTCAAAAACAAAAGCTATTAACGAGTTTCAATGCAGAAAAATCTGCCATAGGCTCAAACATGTTTAGAGTTCTTGGTCACATGACTGAATTCCACGTGTAGAACATTACAGACATTAGAATGATGGCAAATTGTGTTCTAGAAGTTTTCCAGAAGAGGATTTGCTCTTATGCTCTTTAATCAAGGAAAATTTCTGTTTCGGTTAGAGTTAACTCTGCTTCTTTATGGGATATAGTTTTCAAGATTTTGATTTAGATACAGAAACGATTTTTAGGTACGTTTCACGGAGCATCGAGTGGCGAGTCCTCCGAATATTTTGGTAAGTAAACTTTGCCATGCATTCTAAAATATTATCAGAAATAGCTAGTCCTTATTGCTTTTTGAACTCACACGATAGGTCTTTACAACTGTATGTTTATTTTGCTGTCTGAGGTTAAATCGAGATTCTTTTGAAAATTAGAAACCGTATTTTGTTCGTGACAGTATAAGTGTGCTTGATAAAATGTTTTGGTGTCTCAAGGCTGCGGAATAACTTCGCTTTAATAAATATGACAATACGTTGTTTCTAAATTATGACTTTTCAGTCTAATCAAGCTGTGGAAAAGTTTGAAATCTTGTAAGTTATATAATAATCTAAATTGCTTTTCCTTGGAGGTTAACCTGGTTGAAAAAGGCTTTTAATTATGTTGAACTTGCAGCCAGGATGGTTCATATTAATCAGATTTCGTTGTCGCTGGCTTAATTTTATGCTGTGCAAAGCATTGTTGGACAAAACCTCCGGCCCTCACTCTTTGCTTTCAAAATCATTTCTCTCGTGGTTTTTGGATAGCACGAAGATAAAATTTCACTTTGTTTAATAGTTTTTGGACTTTTCTAGGCCTCAAAATACATAGGATTAAATTTTAGATTGCATTGTTTTCAGGTTGGAAATAGTGCTTGAAAGTAGGGCCGGTCATGAAAAATCCCAACGGACTATGATTGGTTAGAAATGAATTATTTCCGCTCAGCTGGTTTCCCTGTCTATCGCTTTTGTCCTATCAAAGTCAAAATCATGGCCCGTATTGTACGCATGTTGGGCGATCTTCGACACTTGATTATTATGGCTACCCTTGTGTGCAATGGTCTCTCCGTTTGTCTGTAGTAGGTAAATTCACACCTTGCAGTTGATCTTGTAAACGACCCTTTACCGATGCTGGATCTTTCTTGCTTTTGGGTCTTGGGGACACCAGAGAAAAACGTCTGCGCATGCGTGCATTTGAGCACGTTTCCAGCCTTAAGTTTTGGCATTTTCTGAAATCCAGTTGTAAGACGAGTGTAAAAGTAAAATTTGCATATTTTTACAATAGTACGATGACGTTTTTAGCTAATTTGCATACAGATTAGAGCATGCGCAGACGTTTTTCTCTAGTGTCGGTCTTGGGAACTTGTCAATAATCTTGTAAATTGGTCTGTGAGCGATCTTGATGCCATATGATCAAAGGACTCACTGTCTTCTTTTTTTCGTTATGGCCACTCGCCTTCAGATCTGCTTCACACTTTCTATGAAATGTTCTGGGTAGTTATTGTCCCGTAGCACACTGATTACATGTTCAGCTTCCTTTTGCTGGACACTCGAGGGTACTGTCACTGCGCGTTGTAGGAGCACCCTAGCAACCGACTTTTTGTGCGCAACAGAATGGTGTGAACGAAAGTCAATGCACCTCGGTGTGTGTTGGTTTCCGATAGACATCTATGCTCCCCTCGACAGTTCGCCGTGTGTTGGTGTCAAGGAAGGCCAGGCCGGTGTAATAGTGCGCGCGCTAACCCTTGAAATATTCCGTTAGCGCGTGCAAACATAGTTTCCACACACTGAAGAAGATCATCGTTGTGATCGAAAGGTCTGTAATTTATGGTAATAAAATCAAGCCAGCGACGACGAAATCTGATTAATAGGCTTTTAATTGTTCAAAAACGTCTTATAATTCACATATTGCTATGTATAGCTATTATTACTAAAAAGTAAAAAGTGAAATAATATATATCATCTTGTGGCTAGTTGTTATTTAAAGTTCCTCGGTAATTTTCATTAATTATTCTTGCAGTACCTGGACCTCAAAACACGTCACTGAAGTGGGAAGGGGTTGAGGAAGGGTGTGACAACGACTGCACTTTCTTTCTTTCTTTTTATCTTTCTTTTATTTATTCATTTTTTCTATCTTTCTATCTTTCTATCTTTCTATCTTTCTATCTTTCTATCTTTCTATCTTTCTATCTTTCTACCTTTCTACCTTTCTCCCTTTCTACCTTCTATCTTTCTATCTTTCTATCTTTTTTCTTTTTCTTTTTCCTTTTTTTTTTTTTTTTCCTCCTTTTTTCTTTTTCCTTTTGTTGTTTGTTTCTTTGTTTCTTTACTTTCTTCTTCTTCTTCTTCTTCTTCTTCTCTTTTTCTTTTTATAGTGAAGGGACTGCAGTGCAAAGTAGGAAGTTCAGGGGTTTTTAATTCCAAAACTCAATATATATTCTAAAACTCAGCTAGAGGCATTCAAAGATTAAAAAGAAAAGCACTTCAAATTTAGCTGCAAAATAATTTAGTCTAAATGAGACTGGGATTATAATACTTTTGATATTATGATAATACTTTCTGTCAATACTTGTTTCATTGTTATTTAAAATTTCCTATTTACAATACACATCATATCAAATATTTATTACAATTTTAAATTCCTTATTCACATTTACAACCAGGACATGATGGATGTTGTTTAATTCGTACATTTTGGATGCCTGTTTGAGACGAATTTTGTGCTTGAGACACGGCTAATTCGGGTGATATTTTTATTGTTCGAACCTGAAAAAAGAAGAATACATTGTGATTACTGGTTTGGGCATATATGATTCATATTTTCTAACTTTTAGTTGATTTCATATCATTTTCATTCATTTTTTCTTTATTTTCCTTTCCCTTTTTAACCATATTCGTAGCAGGCTTTCTTGTTCTGTTTGGTTATTTATCTATTTATCTGCTTATCTACTTATCTATTTATCTGTTTATTTGCTTTATCTGCTTTATCTGCTTATCAGTTTATTTTTATCTAATATTTAGCTATTTATTTATGAGTGATGCCACCTATGAAATAGTTGTAAGTTTAATAGAGATTAGTAGACACTAATTACATTGTTTTCTTTTTGTTTGTTTGTTTGTTTCTTTTTTTCCATCATTCCTATATTCATTCATTCACTCACTCACCTATCCATCAACTCATTCATTCATTCACTCATCCATTTATCCATCCATCCATCCATCCATCTATCCATCCATTCATTCACTCATTCACTCATTTAATCTGATCCATCTATCCACGTATTCAATCATTTACTTATAGGCTCATCCATCCATCCATTCATTCATTTCTTCGTTCATTCACTCATTTACTCATTTACCCATTTACTCATTTACCCATTTACTCATTTACTCCATCAACATATTCATTCATTTGTTTTTCTCTGTTTTATAATTTACTAAGATATATCATCAGTTGAAAACAACTCTTCTAGCTATTTCCATTGTGTTTTGGTTTCCCCGAAACTTCAGAAGTTATTTATCCTCCAGAAACAACGATTGGTACCACAATTTAATTTTTTTCAAGTTAAGATTCCGGATTTCTCTTACCTTGGATCCAAAGACAAGAACAAGAGTAGAAGTAGTACAAATATTTATAGCAGCAGCAAGAAGTCCAAACTCTGAATTCACACTCACATATGTGACCCATTCACTTAAAGGCACAGTTATACACGCCCAAATCACCACGTTATACACGCTCAAACCGATATAATGCGAGTCGTTGAGCGCGCGAAACGTTACGTTCCTTGTCTCCCAAGCAAGAAATAATCCAAATAACAGTAAAAGAGCTTTGCTGGTGTAAAGACTCGTAATCCAAATTGTGTAATGATTACTCGTACAAGAGAAAACAGAGGAAATGATCTTTTGGTTGTCTTGATTTTTCTGTGGAATTAAAAAGAAATTAAGGGAGATAATGCTTTACTAGATCCTACATCATTTTAAAGCAAAGAAACGAAGTCGAAACTCAAAGTTATCCTGGCTGAAATTATGAATTATAACTTAACGCAAAAAATATTATTTATCAATGATGGATAATTACCGAGTCGATTTCAGAGGAATCTTTTTACGTTCCGATTCTATTCAGTTCGTATCAAACATAACCGATAAAGTTCTACATTTGATTTATATAGTTTAACTTACTTTTTCTGTATTTTGTTTGGTAGTCGCTTGCAGTGGATCAGTGATTTGCCAAACCGATAAAAGTACAAGATCAGCACAAAGAAAGGTAGCTAGGAGAATAACGAGATGGCGGTCATAGAGATGCCCAAGCTGAGGATTATAAAACGAAAAAAGGTAGTTATTGCCAAACAAGAATTTATAGCTTAACATTATTTCAGGCTGTAACTTCATAATGGGAAACAATTTGTTGGACTTCGGGCTAATCGACTTTTTAAACTATGACATAATGCTTTCCTATTTCAAACTTCTTGGGAATAAAACTCTTCATATCTTCTCAAGTGTTACCATTATTCAAGAAATAAAACCTAGGGGAATGGCACGCGACCTAAAATGGGAAAACATTACGCTCAAGCTAAAAAGTTCTATTATTGTTAATACCCATTTTACATCAAATAAGATTGCATCTAGCATCTTATAGGTTAGAAAATGGAGAAAAATACGTAGTAAAATAGTATAAAAGTTCTTATATGTTTTCTTGTTTCAAACCTATGGAAATATTACAGTGAAGGCCGGTACACACGAAGGATTTTGCTCCCGGGGCACGATTGGGAGCAAGCTCCGAGGGCAAATTAAATAAACTCGAAAATGTTCCCTCGTGTACACTACAATATGGAGCAAGCTCCCGCATTATGCTCCCTCGTGCGTATGGCCTGGAAATGGGTAAAAATACGTTCAAAGAGGTTTCTGTTGTCTGTCCCGAAAAATGGTGGTCGATAGCGATGGAATTACTTAGAATGGTCTCACCTCTTTGTTGAGCTTAGTATTTGTGAATATTTTGTAGACTCGCCATATTTTTACAAACATAGTACCGAAACCTAAAGTGAATCCACAGGATGTCATCCACATACGAACCTGAAGCGACATAAAAACAAGGAACTTGGTTAATCTTACTGAACTCCGCCTGAAAAAAAGAAATACACTTCCAAAATGGTTTAAAAGTAGCTATCAATAATTAAAAAGGCAGAAAGGCAATGACCGTAATTTATCTACCAGATATCTTTACAGCTAGGTAGTAGAAATGGCTTTCATTTTGGTCAGAACCAATTACATCAAAACCAAGGAAACTTATATAGGCAAGAATCTTTTCTCTAACTTGCTTCGCAGTTCATAAGAGGCCTTAATTGTTGGGTTACGATTAATACAGTATGTATTTTTTCCCACAGATTTTGAAAACGTTTTTTGAAGGCATTTAACTTTTAGGCAGCTCCCTTGTAACGGTATCCCCCACAGCCAATCTCCCCTAGCTGATGATTTACTAAATACATCGAGTAATTCTTTGTAGGTTGCGTTGAAATAGATCTTTTCCTCAAGGTTGCGTGCGCATCCAAACTTGACGGGCCACTGATCTAAAAAACGCAAATTCTATGAAATTGAAAAGCAAATTTTACATTTAAAGAGGAAAATAATCAATCTTTTAAAATAATTTTTTAAAACATTTCATAAAAATGTATGATAATTCTTAGCATAAAGTCGTGGCCCGTCAAATTCCTTGGATTTGGATGAGCACGCAACCTTGAGAAAAGGGTCTATTGACCCTTTTACCTTGGGCGTAAAATCTTGAGAAAATACGTTAATGTGGATGAGCCTCAAACAAAGAGTCTTATTCCCAAGAGGAGGACAGGTAGTCTGAAATGGGTAAACATTACGCCCAAAGTAAAGAGGTTAATTATTATAATTGACAAATTTTGCCTCTTCGACCTATGGTATTTTATTAAAAGTTTATTTTTATTTAATAAAATACCATGGGTTAAAGAAAAAGCAAAACTTAATGAATGACTAAATATTTATTTGAACTTTTTAGTGCTGCACTGCTATGACTTACTACACATGTCCATTTATATAGCGAGGCTTGTGATTGGTCAAGAAATGCTGCTGATCCATGAAGAAACACGTATGTGTAACACATCAGAGATCCAATGATGATGAGGTTATTGAGATGAGGTGAGGACATCCGTATAAAGCTGTATTCAATATATAACAAAACAAATTTAACTTAGAAAAATGCCTGATTACAAATCTATCAGTCCTACTATTTTTCCTAATACGTCAGTTTTTAATATCTTGCATTTGAAAAATAAATTCCTTGAATTTCTGGTGATTTGAAGGTTTGAAATCTAAAAATGTAAAATGCAAAAAAATGTAAAATATATTCTACAAAATTAAAAGAGTTTAAGTTTATGCTAGTTTTCCATTTCCAAATCATTTTCATTGCTGAATATACAGTTTGGTAATGTTTTTAGCTGTTGCGTTCATTGAAAACCCTCGACCCTCAAGTATTGCCCAATTGCATTAGAAGGTTTAATTTGTAAGTCACCAAGAATGTACAAGTAACAATTTTTATTTATAAAAATTTTACACCCGACCTTTTTTTGCGATGTTTGATGTTAAAGACCAGGAATGCACAGGCCAAACAAATTCCACAACATGTCATCGTTGCCATGACAACGAAGAGTACTATATCAATTTTTTCTACTTGTTCAATCATTTGGGCTTCACTAGTTGGGATCTTTCCATCTGTTCGAAATGGAAACCAGAACGTTAGAACGAGGGAAACAGCGGTTTTTCCCCGTTTCCCAAAACCTCTTAGTTAAATCCAGTGGCTAAGGAAGCGTGTGTGAGAATGTAATTACTATGTGGCATCTGACCAGTTACGAAGCAAACAGACCAATCATCGTCCAAGACCGGAAAAATTAAGTCATACGCTATTTTGGATATTTCATTTTTCTTTTTAAAGCAAAATCAGCAATTCTTCCAGCTCTGATCTCTCAGCCGAAGGTTCTAGGGGTATGCACCCGAACATCGTGTTCAAACGCACTGCGCATGCTCGATTGATTTTGAATGGAATTTTCCCTTAATGCTAGCGAGATCACCAAATAGCGTGTGATCATTATGATAATTTATTTGCAATACTTAAACAGGCGGTCCAGTTCAGCTGAGGCTGGTTTGAATGGAGGCCTGTAAAATAATAGCGTGTGACCTACGTATTGGCCCAGCAAGGCGGCGACGCCCATGCATAGCTACCTCGATCGAGTTTAACTTTGCCTAAATTTCATTTAACCACATGAAGTGTGAGCCAGGGGCAAAATTCTGCTCTCGCCTCAACCTTGTTTACATGAAATCTTTGGTACCCACGAAGGAGCAAAGCGACCCCGGAACCCTTAGTGTGTATGGGCCTTTAAGCTTACTTATTAAAGCTTGTCAGTCTTGTCTAGTTCCAAAACATATGTACATCTGGACCGAAAATTGCTTAGTGAAAACCATGATAAATATTTTGGCATGCGCAATGGGTTTTCACCACTTCGCTGGTCAAACACAGAGCATTCAATCGAGGCTGCAAGGTATTTTGTAAGGAATATATTTAAATTTGTACCTCTAATATCCAATTGAATGCTTTTTATTTGACCAGTGAACCGATATATGGAAAGTCGTCAATAATCGGGACTACACGGAGGCCTCTGTATGTTAGGAATTCTTTGGAATACCTGGCAACTTAAAACTGCTTTTTAGCTCAATTAACTCAACTCGAGGCTCGTTGAGTGTGGAGTCGAATATTCCAATTCTAACTTCATCGTCTCCTTGAAGCTGTTCGATCCAAAGCTTGTTGTATCTGTCCCCATTTTCTTCAAATTGAACTAAACCCAGCAGGAGAATAAAAACACTATCTTGCTGAAATTAAATAGCTTATAACACTTTCAAACTCATTTTTCAGAGTATATTTTGACAAAATTCAAGTCCTAATAATGACTTTTTGAGAAATTTAATGCTAGCGATTCTGTTCCCCATTGCCATAAATAACTTACCGACATTCCCGGAAAACTTGTATTAGCCACCAATCTATGGATAAGATTTGATATTTCTTTATTCTGATAGGTGAAGTCGTTCAGGGTTTGGTTTCTACTGGCGAGAATCGATGCAGCCTTGTCCAAAGCCAGAGCCACGGTCCATAATGTATCGTAACCATAAGGTGCGTAGCTGTTTGTTGGGAATGACATGTCTTTAGCCTTATGAAGATACATGGAATAAAGCTCTGACGGCGTCTGCAATGAGTGAGCCAAATAGCGTAATTAAGGGGCTTGAAAAAGATAATATGCAAGCAGTGGGATGGTTTGCGCAAGGGCGGAAGGCAGAGTCAGAATCAGAGTTGGTGTTGAAATAGAGCGACACGGTCACGGTAACGGCATCTACAGTTCTATTGAGTCAATAGCCCACTTCCGAGATATGCTTCGCTTATCACGCACAAAGGTTTCAATGTGTTATGCAAAAGAATTTTAGAAATAAGAATTTATTTGCTTGAACGTGTTTTTGCACACATTTGTCTTTGTTTTTGCTCGTTAATCCCTTAGGTATATTTAATTCAGTTATGACACAAATGTTACTATTAATTTTATAAGCGGTTACCTCACATTTATTAGTTTTAGTAGTAATTAAATAGTTTGGCCTTAATTAAGGAGTGTAAGTGCAAGGTGTTGCCCATACGGATTATAGGTCAAAGGCATGTTTGGTTTTGTGACCGAGATTGTTTTGACTTAGAGATCTGCGTGTGGCTTCCTGTTCGACAGGCCTCTTTCAAATTAACCTGAACATTCAAACCACTAGGGTTAAACTTGTCCAGATACGTGATGTAAATAGTAATATATCCTCACTGAATAATCATTAGCATGTCGCAGAGATTATATTAAGAGGCGAGATCCGCGACTCGCCCTGCTCACTAAGGTAGACCGACGATGGCATACAGTTTATTGCCTGCATTACCCTTAACATCCTATATCCACTATCTAAATCCAATATCCAATACTCAAAACCTCATATCCAATACCCAAAATCTCATATCCATTACTCAAAACCCTCGAATTACCATTCCAAATTTCATATCCATTACTCAATCCCACATCCCACTACTCAAAACCCCAATACTCCATAGAGGACGCATGGTTGAACCATTAGCTTCAATCGCCACCTGATATACGGTATTCTCATTCAAACTCCAAAACTCAAGCAAACAAGCGAGGTAACAATCTCAGGTCTACCACCGTATACAAAGTGGATTGGCGCGTGCACGGGAGGGCCGAAAGGGCCAACGAAGGGGCGGGACCCCCCACGCCCATGGCACTGGATCGAAAAACCCAGGGGACCCACCCCTTTGTTGACTCGAGCTCCGAAAGTAGTCCAGAATTGGGGCACTGAGACCCCCCCCCCCCCCTCCAAGTCAACGAAGAAAGTGGGAGAGAGCCGAAAAAGAGAAACCATACTAGGAAAACGTGGACTAGTTCCAGCGTCACGAAAACGCCGAATACCATGAGGGAGAAGGTCACTCATCATGCTTTTATGCTGTTCATGCAGGTGATAAAAAAAAACTTAGCATAGTATGCCCCACGCACAAGCGTCAGAGCTACTATGGTACTAATGACCCTCTTAATCCTCTAGTTACGGCTATTACAATACTCTAATTCGGGCTTTTGTACACGGTGGAAGCGCACAGTTCAAAGTCAAAAAATCATATGTCAAAACCATGAACGAATGAACCCCATGAGAAAAGAAACAAAGGAAGCGAAAATACTGGCATAATGGAACACAAGCCACCGAGTGCAAACTAGAAATTAGCATATGTGTCTAAGCCGATAAGGGTAAATCTAAAATCAATGCAAAGACAAATAAAATAAGAAACAGAGAAAACCGTTTGTGAACGAAACCTAAACTGATCATGAGCTCCGAGAGCTCTTAATGTCCATGTAAATGGCAAATGAAGTAGACTGGCTGAACACCCAAAGCTGGTAACAATATAGACAGCTTAATAAAAGCCGAAACCTGTTTTAAAACTCGATAAACTCGGCTCCCGGAACCATGCTGCCTTGTCATAAATCACTCCCGGAGCACAAGTGTGTGTCTTAATTTCATAAACTCGGCTCCCGGAGCCATGCTGATTTTTCATAGATCGTTCCCGGAGCATAAGTGTGTCTCTCAATTCGGTAAACTCGGCTCCTGGCCATCATGGCCAGAAATGCCGGATATCTCTAATGCGCATGCTCGAGTTTCGGCTTCCAAAATGGCTTCTTTACTTATATAGACAAGTATGGAATTAAATTTATAAACACAAAATTCATTAGTTTACATCAT
>WUAP02009237.1:0-20031 GCA_015163945.2 Stichodactyla helianthus | reverse complement strand
CGCGTACAAGAATGTCCGAACTTTGGCTTGATGTTTACATTCTTGACCACGTGACATAACACGTGCAAGCTAGAGCCAAAACGGTGAATTAGCGACACTTTTGGCGTCGACAAAGCAACTGTTGGCGCTTGTTGCAAGACGGAACGAGTTCATTAAGTGGCCATTAACAAACGACGAGCTTCGTGAAATAAAGAGTGGCTTTTATAAGCGAGGTGGTTTCCCCGGAGTAATTGGCTGCATAGATTGCTCCCATATAAGAATTCAGGTACCTTTTTTGAACAGGCAATACTCTTTTTTGGCAACGCTGCTCAAAATTTTTTTCACTTGTCTTTGACTTCTTTTCTCTTGTCTTTGACTTCTTTTCTCGTCCTCTTTTCGTTCCCGACTGCTTCTGTGATATCGGACCAAATTTTTGTCTTTTTTTGGTTCGTAATCGTATTAGTAAATTTGCTCTGTAAAACCTCCAAATTTTCTTCAACCTTTTCGGTCAATTTCCGTTGCCGAAAAATTGGATTTACGTGTTTTCTTGACTTTTGACACTTGTGTTTCAATTTCCGGGTCCTTTGACAAAGCTGCCATCTTGACACAATGTAAGCACTAGCGCAATGTGGGATGCTAATCGTAGATTAAGTCACGTAATCGGCGGATTAGTTAATCAACCTTCTAATCTAGCTTTGAACAACGGTTTTTAAAGCATGGATTTACTATCCAACGATTAGTCAATAGACCTTTTTACTAATACAGCGGCCATCTTGAATATATTAATTTTTCATTGTTTAAATCTCAATATTACGGGATGTTCAGGGGGCAAACAAAGGCTTTGCCCCCTGGACATCCCATAATATTGAGATTTAAAACAATGAAAAATTAATATATTCAAGATGGCCGCTGTATTAGTAAAAAGGTCTATTGAATCTAGGTTTAGGCTTAAACCTAGATTAATTTAATCGAGCTTTTGAACAACCGGGCCCAGAAATGGAAAGAGCATCTCGATATTAGTAAGGAGTTGAAGTTTCAGCTCGAAATGTTTGAAACTGGAGAAATGGCATGAAATATAAAATTGAATGTTTTCTAAGAGTTTATGGAAAAATTCACTGGACTGCACGAGCTTGTGGTCCCATACAAACTCTTAGAAAACATTAAATTTTATATTTCCTGCCATTTCCCCTGTGCCAAACATTTTAAGCTGAAACTTCAGCTTCTTACTAATATCGAGATGTTCTTTCCATTTCTGGAATTCATTTTGGGCTTGGGCTCGGGCTTGTGCAATTTCGAACTTTCTGAAAACTCACTCGTTCAAATTTATTCCAAATTACACTCGAAATCATATGATTTCCTATACAAATTGCGCTCCACTCAGTTCTAGTACCATCATTAACCAGTATCGGGTCACAGAACAATTTCCTTATTCACGCTGTGGAACAATACAGTCAACGAAGCAATAATAATCATCATCGGCAAAATGGATGAAGATGAAAAACTAATGTCATGTTATTAACACGTACGTCATTCATGAAGGTTTGAACAAAGACGCCAATGTCGTCCACAGGATGAAAAAGCCCCCTGTGGAGATAATAGAATAAGAAATACAGTTTAGAGTGCATACCATACATCCGTGAAAAAGTTAAGTAATAAAATTGTACAAATTAGTGCAAAGTTTTGTATAAGAAGTCAATAGACCATTTTAGCTTCATTGTTTGTTTACCCATTTCAGACCACGTGATGTCACTCTTGGTAATTAATTCATTCTTATGTTGATAGTTAACATTTTCATAATAAAAGAACAATTCCCAAGAGAATGTCACGCGGTCTGAAATGGGCAATTTGCATACGATGTTAATATATAAATTAGGTACTACCTAATAGCGGAGCTCCCTGTTTATTTTTTATCTACTTGACTGAATTGATGCAATGCATGCATAATTCTTACAGATATTTTTTTCAAGAGCTATTTCATAACCAAGCTCAAAAACCCTTCGCATACTATAGGAAAATTCATTGGATTACGAGGGAATTCCACGTTGAATTCGAGTCGCGAAGCGGTTAGTGCGATATCGTTTTTTCGAGTGAAATTCAATGTGGAATTTGCCCTTGAATCCCATAGCATTTATAATAAGATGATAACGATTTTTAAAACATTTTTCGGATGTTTTTACCACAGGCAGCCCACTTGAAACAAAAGTGAAAATGGAAAATAAAATTCAAAAACATTGTGTTTTATTTATTTTCTGTACTTAAAGTTCGAGATGGTGTGCTAAGTAACGCGAAAAATCCGAACATTTTTTAAAACGCGCGATTTGGTTTTCCTATATAATTTCCCTATGGTCGATCCTGCTGCTCCTATGCAAATATACTTCCTAAAGGGTCAAGTAAATATGCCCATCCAACATATAGGGAAAATTACAAAACCAGATTTCGACGTCTTTTTAGCCTCGAAATCCCTAAAAAACTTGATCAAAATGTTCCCTAAACTGAGGGATTCATTTATTGAAAAGTCTTTCCGCTCTTCCTCGAAGTTTCGTAGTAGAAAATGCCGTGAACAAAAGTCGTTTCGTTCAGATTTTCGTACAAGGTGCTGTACAGCTATGAGGTGCAAAATGACGCGTATATTTTCAAATTTTCAAACCGTCGACGACAAAGCTAGCCCTACCCTACCAGCGAGCGACTTTTTGTCACGCGTACAAAAATCACGACATGCCAGTACAGAAAATAAATAAAATACAAATTTTTTGAATTTTATTTTCCATTTTCACCTTTATCTAAAGTGGGCTCCCTGTGGTTTTTACGCGTGGCCCTAGGAAACCATTGCACTGTTTCTGTCGGTTGTCAGCGAGCGAATGAAAGTCAAGTTAGATTTGAATGATCTTCTAGTTAATTTGAACCTCGTGGTATTCGCTTTTGAAAAAAAAAACACCTTTTTATGTAGTTATACCTGCCCAATTCTTAACACTTTGTATATAAAGTTAAGTGAGGAGCTAGAAATGTTGCTAAGCTTTGGTCAAGATGTAAAAATATGTGGATTCTTGGCTGAAAACGTCCATGAAAACAAGCGAAAAGAGTTCAGCCAGCCTGCGAAACGACGTGGACATTCAAATCAAGTTTAACTTACAACAAAACTACAAGATATATTCAAAAGTAAGTCAATCTGTTCATACTTTGATGGAGAATACAGACAACCAACAACAAGTGACAGAATTTGTTTTCTATCCTAATGAACGAACTTGAATAAGTTTAATTTTCAACTTGACGGCAAAGCCGCTCGCAAATCTCCATGCCGCTTTGGTATTAAAACCTTTCTTCGATAGCATTTGTGGTGTATTCTCTGAATTATAAACTACTACAACAACCATGTGCTTTCGTGCTCGCTTTTTTTTTTATTACACGCATGCGCACTTGCATGCTTGCTAAACTAACGGGGGTGGGGTGGGTAAATCCACCAACACTACATCTCTCCCCCTTTTAAAACATAAGTCCATATACGGTGGAGCAAAACAATAATAAACTAAGTTGCCCAAAGTCTTATAACATCAATACATCATAAGCTTTAGCAAGCTTACAGTTAGACAAAAGTTATAGGGCCAACATAGCCCAGTACATAGTCATTAAACCTTGCTGGTAGCATCCTCGCACGAGTAGGTCGAGTCGCTTAAAGGGTAGGACTGCATGGTTGACCAGGGTGATCAACCTGCCTGGCTTGGGTAGGTGACATTCCTACTGCTGGGGTCGCCTTAATAGTTCCTCCAGGAGGTTGATCATCAAAACCGGGGTCAACCTCATCAAGCTCTGAGGTTGCAGCCCTGGTCTCAGGCATGCTCTCTCTGCTGTTGTAGAATTTCTTTAAATGGGTGACATTCCTGCGATACTGGGATCTCCCATCACCAATTACAACACTGTTTCCTTGCTTCTGGATCACTGTGAATGGTGATGGCTTGAATGGTGTAGATAGCTTGTTCTGTCTCTCCTGTTTAACTAACACTTGATCTCCCTCCTGGATCTGACTGTCTTGTGCTCTCCTCTTGGTGTCTGCATACTGTTTTCCCTTCTCTTTCCATTCATTATCTCTATCTCTCACCTCGTAATCAAAACTGGCTTCAGTCAGTTGGGGTAGTTTAGTGCGAATGTTCCGCCCATATAGAAGCTGTGAAGGGCTCATACCCGTTGTGCTGTGCGGTGTGCTACGGTACATCATCAGAAACTTGTTCATCTCCCCTCTCCAGTCTCTCCGTTCAACTTGAGCAATGCGTAACCTCTTCAGGATACTGCGATTCTCACGCTCAACTTTCCCATTGGCCTGGGGCCAGAGAGGAGTTGTTCTCCTATGTTCAATGCCATTTTCATGCAAATACTCTTCAAACTGCTCACTTACAAATTGTGTTCCATTATCTGTTCTTAACGACAGTGGCAGGCCATGAGTAACAAATGCTCTGTCCAGGATTGATATAATCTTCTCTGATGTTACGGCTTTGGTGAACTCTGTCTCAAAGAATCTACTGTAGTAATCCACCACGACAAACACGTAGTCACCTGAGGGTAATGGGCCCAACAGGTCAGCGGCTAAGTGCTCCATGGAGCAGAGAGTAACTCAGTGCGCGTCATGGACTCCGGTTTGTGAGGTTGGCTAACCAACTGACACCCAGTCCTGGCCACCAGACTTTGGATCTAAGTAGTTGCTTCATGGTTACAATACCTGAGTGGTCCTCATGGGCTAGCTCTAGTACTTGCCCTCGGAGTTGTTTGGGCACCACAATCCTTGTTCCTCTCAAGACAAGTCGACCGACAGCCCCTAACTCATTCCGCACTGGCAGGTACTCCTTAAATTCGATATCATCCCATCTTCCATTAAGCAGACACTCCCTGATGCTCATCAACTCTGGATCATGTTCTGATGCTCTCTCCATCTCGCGTGTGGTCAAGGCACATGGGGTCGCCTCCTGAGCTACAAACCTAACATAATGTTCGGTGGTATCACTCATGCCAGTACCTGATGATGGGGACAGTAGTCGTGAGAGTGAATCAGCGATATTGCTTGGGCCAGGGATGTACTTGACAGTGTATGTATAGGGCTGTAGTCTCAGGAGCCATCTCTCAATCCTTGCGCAGGTCTTTGACTTTGGTGAAAAGATACACTCTAATGGCTTGTGGTCTCTCCACAGTTCATTAAAATCAGCACCAAATATGTAGGCGTGGAACCTCTCACAAGACCAGACTATGGCCAAGGCCTCTTTTTTCCGTCTGTGAATATCTCTTCTCAGTGTCACTTAAACTGCGGCTTGCATAGCTAATTACTCTGAGTTCTCCCGCTTGTTCCTGTATTAGAACAGCTCCCAATCCGACGGGACTAGCATCTGCAATCACTTTGGTCGGTGCATTTTGATCAAAGTATCCCAGAGTCTCTGCATTGGTGAGTCTCCTCTTCAACTCTCTGAATGCTCTCCTCTGCTCTGGACCCCACCGAAGTGGCTCTTGCGCCTTTGTAAGCTCCCTCAAGGGTGCAGAAATGGTAGCTAGGTCTGGGATGAACCGTGCAGTAAAGTTCACCAGTCCTAGGAAACTTCGTACTTCCGCAGCATTTGTAGGCTCTCTAGCCTCAGCAACCGCTCTCACCTTTTCATCTGCTGGTCCGATTCCTCTTTCTGACAACACATGACCCAGGAACTCTATCTTTGGCATCTTGAATTGACAATTAACACGGTTGAATGTTAATCCCCTTTCTGCTAGCACTTTAACTACTTCTGCAACTCTCCGGTCATGCTCCTCTTCTGTCGAAGCATGCACAATGACATCATCAATAATATTCTGAGCGCCATCACATCCTTGTAGGAATTGCTGGAGAACTCTCTGGTACATCTCTGGGGCACAGCTAATCCCAAACATAAGGCGTTTGTAGCGGTATAGACCCTTGTGCGTTGCGAATGTAGTGATATCCCTCGATTCTGGAGCTAACTCGATTTGATGGTAGGCTGACTTTAGATCCAATTTACTAAACACTTTGCTTTTCGTCATGTCTTGGATGACTTCATCAATCGTAGGTATAGGGTACCTCTCGCGCTTCACAGCTGTGTTTGCCTGCCGCATATCAACACAGAGTCTAATTTCCCCTGAGGATTTTGGAACCACTGCTACTCGGGATACCCAGGAACTGGGACCCTCAACCTTCTCTATGATATCAAGCTCCACTAGCTCATCAAGCTTTTGGCTCAGTTTATCCCGCAGGTGGTAGGGCATTCGACGCATCTTTTGGGCCACTGGTATGACTCCTGGGTCTATGGGAATCTGTAATTGGAAATCCTTCAGCTTTCCAATACCATTACAACAATTTGGATATTTATCTAGAATACTAGACTGTACCTGGGACCCACCAAAAGACATGTTAAGGGCATTGACCTCTAGTCCCAGCTTTAACACTCCCAACACCATTGCCGTATTCCGTCCAAGAAGTGCTGGACCCTCTCCCTCAATCACAACGAAGTCGACGTCACTTGCAAGTTTTTCCCCGACAGATACTTGGGCTGTAAACTTCCCAGCAACCTGCAGAGGTTCTTTACTCCCATATGAAAAGAGGTTATGAGAACTACGGGTGGAGGTACATTGAATCTTGCTATCTTTCAAGTGTTCCCACAACTTCCTACCCACAATATTACAACTAGCACCAGAGTCAATGATCATTTCAATTGGTATTCCTCCCACTTGAACCAAGACTCGACCATCAACTGCACCATCAGAGCTACCATGAATACTAAATACATATTTATGTTTACCTGGTCCTAGGTCATCATCATCACCTTGCACTTGCCTTACATGTTGTCTCCCACCTTTGTTTCGTTCACTTGGCTAGGCTCTACACACACTCTCAAAATGTCCAGTTCCTTGGCACTTCCTGCACCGCTTACCAATCGCTGGGCATTTAGGGTCTTTGGACCTGTGTCCTCCACGTTCACACGAGAAACAGGTGATCTGACTCTCCCTTCCATCTCTCCTTTGGTCCCGCTGTACAAAGTTTGTTTCCACAGTCATCTTATTGACTTCCTCTGTTTTCCCTTCTATAATACGGGCTTGCCTCTCTGACTGTTCCATAGCTAGAGCGATCTCTTTTAGCTGTGAGAGTGTCAATCCTCGGCCCTTTTGGAGTAGCTTCAAACGAAGATTGTGCGATGAACACTTGCTTATGACTTGATCCCTTATTTGCTCGTCTACTGCTGTATTTTCTCCAAATTCGCAGGTCTGGGTCTTCTGTCGTAGCCTGGTGATAAACTGATCCACAGTTTCATTGGGAAGTTGACTCATTTCGCGAAAACAAAGTCTCTCGTACGGCACGTTTGCCTGAGGTTTGAAGTAATTATTCAATGCTCTAGTCGCCAGAGCATAAACACTCACTTCATCATCCGTCTCTTCTGTCAAGGTGAAATAAATATCCTGTACATTCATTCCAGCAGTGTGTAGAAGTAACGCTTTCTTCTGTTCCGGGTCAGTGACTCCCTTACCAGTAGCAAACAGCTCAAAGGCACGTAGCCATCTTTGCCATCCGGCATCAAGACCAGCCGAGTCCGTACAATCAAATCGCTCCAAGCCATCTAATTCCGACAAAAATCTGGCCATGTCGTTTTAAAACGATCAATCTACATCGTGCTCGCTTTCTTTTATTACATGCATGCGCACTTGCATGCTTGCTAAACTAACGGGGGTGGGGTGGGTAAATCCACCAACACTACAGCATTTAAATAATTTTTTTCTTTTTTCATGAAGAATTCTGGCCACAGAAAAAGGCAATGTTGTTTAGGATTGTAATAAAAACCCGCAATGCTTCGTTTTGTTAAACTTTTTCAAGATTTATTCTAATGTTTTAAACGACAATTTCTCAGCCATGATTTCAAGTTTGAGGACTTGCTCACTTTCAAAACATCTCAAGATTTCTCCGTTTTGCTAGTTTTTTCCTTTTGCACGGAAAAGCATCAAAAACAAAACAACAAAAAAATTATTTGCCTAAAAAGCTTTAGCAGTGTGTGTATATAAGTTAAAGAGCTTTTGAGTAGAGAGAATAAAGAGAAAAATAGCATTAAGCCCCTAGCGGGAATCGAACCCCACGTCTTCAGTATACTAGTACGATGTGTTAACCACTACACCACAAGGACCAACCACGCTAGAAACGCAGCCGGACAATGTAATGTATAAGTTTTGAAGTTTTGAATGATCATTTCTCACAATGTAATGTATGTGGCAACCGTAGGGGATCCCAGGGCGTTATTTCTCTATGGGTAAGCTGGACACCGTAAATTTGGGTACGCAGTATATATTAGAAATAAATGTAAAGTGAATGCGTTCGGTGTATATATAGATAGAGAGAGTAAAGAGAAAAATAACATTAAGCCCCTAGCGGGAATCGAACCCCACGTCTTCAGTATACTAGTCCGAGAGCTTTTGAGTACTTATTTTGTTTTCAAACGACAAATACTCGGTGATTTGAAGATAGGCTCGCTCGCTTTCTACATATCTAAAGATTTCTCCGCGTTCCTAGTTTTTAGTTTAAAGTTTTTCAAAACAAGTTTAAAGCTTCAGCAATTAGTTTTAGATATAAACACAAGAGGCTGATTTGGAAAGATGTCAAAAAGGTGTTTTATTCTCAGAATCGTCATTTGCAAATTTCTTTAGAAATTTTTTACTCGCCCGATCGACACAGATTTCAAGAGCGGTATAAAAAAAGTTTACTAAAAACTCGTTTTGTCAAGCAACAATATAAGATGCTGGTAAATAAATGGTGAATATTTAAGCTTACATTGTAATTTAACGGACCTTCCTTTTGTATTTAAGTTCAGCTTTCAAATGTTCTACCTACTGAAATTATCAAAAATATCCCAAGAAATTCAGGCGTTTTGAATCGACAATGCAAGGCCCTCAAACAGTGTACTTGTTGAAAAAGCGGTAAATTACAAGCTAAACTTACAATCTTTCCTTGAAAACAGTGGTTTGTGCGGGCTCATTAGTTCTTGGTCTGTCCTGAAAACAGTGGATTCTCTCTTGGATAATGCTTTATACTTGCTCTAAACAAGTAAATATTTTACTGTGTAAAAGTTTTCAAAAGCAAAAACTGCTCGGATGTCGGCACGCGTCAAGTTCCCGCCAAAGAGCAAACAGCCAATCTCAGCATCGCGATGGGCACGGTACGGACGGACGGACGGACGGAAGTGACGTATACTCAAGCCATGAAAAATCATCTCCGATATGGGTTACCATTTTTTCTAAAGTAGCGCGGGAGCTCCGCTAAAAGGGTCTATTGAGCTAGAATATAAAATAAAATCACTTGATTTAATTTTTTTTCTTGTGTCTCTTGTCGTTATTTCGTTTAGTTGTTTAAAATCAAATCACTTGCTTGACTCAACTTGTTTTCTCGCGTTTGTTGTCATTATTTTATTTTAGTTGTGTTTGATATATTATAGGTAAATTGATTGGCTGACGAGGGAATTCAACGTGGAATTCCCGAGTCAAGCCAATCAATTTATCTTGAATCGTATAGCATTTTTTTAAAAAGGAAAAACTTGACGTGCTGACACGTACATATGCTATGCGAACGTCAACGGAAGCCCCCCCGATTCCACGCTAAATCACCAACCTTGTCGACCAATCAGCGCTCGATTTACTATTATGCTATACGATTCTATAGGAGAATTCATGAGAGGACGAGGGAATTCCTCGTTGAATTTCGCGAGAAAAAAGATATCGTTTTTCGAGTGAAATTCAACGTGGAATTCCTGAGGCCTCCAATGAATTCTCCTTGAATTTCATAGCATCTACAGTAACAATATCATAAAATTCTACGGGAAATCGTTTAATGAAATCACTCGATTGAACTTGTGTCTTAGGGTGTCATTATCGTTTTACTGAAATTACTAATTTGTGCAAATGTGTGCAATTTCTTACAAAGTTTTTCACGGAGATATGGTATGCACTCTATCTTGCAGAAAATGTATGATATCTGTTAACAACATATCACACGTTTCAAAAAAGGTTGACGGGGCGAACGGCGAATGGCGGGCGTTCCGTGATTGGCGATTGCACGACCAAAAGGAACTGTGGAGTAATAAGAATTTCTTCATATTCATTTCTCAAATACCTAAACGAAGACTTTCCGTGAGACCACTTTTACTACACCGGAGAGAAAGTTTCAGGGTTCATGATGAAACGGGAACATGAACTTGCGCACTTGAATCCGATACAAAACACCGGTCTAGTGACGCCTAAGGAGATTTCGTACCAGTAAAGAAAGTAGAAACTTTGTATTCGAATACTCGAATATAGCGTTAGCATTCTTGAATCCAAAACAACAGATAGCTGCGTTTATTGTGTCGATGGCAGTAGCTGCAGTATAAACGGCCGAATCCCAATCCTTTCTCTCTAGTGGTACTAGGTGCATTGGAAATAAAATGTTTAAGTCTTGCCCGAGAGAAGGCTGAGAGTTTGAAAAGATAATATGACATGTACATTGGACTCACAGTGATGGATAGACAGGAGCCTGTTCTTGGTTCGCCCAGAGTAATGCCAGTTCAATATCCAAGAATTCTTGCCGTATAACACAGTGCTCGTTATACGAGCAGGTTTGTTTGACCTCCATTGTGTCGATATCGATTAACGTAGAAGGAAACTGACTGGTTATAATACCTTTGACTGGTAGAGAAAAGGAGCCATCTTCATCCTGATTGGTAAGAAAATTCACGAAATTAGAGTGCATTTAGCACTGTTGAATTCAAATGCTGCTTGTCCCCAAATGCGTTATTTGAATGATCCTAGATAAGGTTGGGCTTTCAAAAGGAAAAGAGACCAAATAAAACTTTGATGCGATATATATGATATGATATTACGGTGGCCCATGAGTTGCGAGGTTCGTATAGAGAAAAACTTTGCCCAAGGACTTGCATGTACCGGGACAACAAACAAACAAACAAACAAACAAACAAACAAACAAACAAACAAACAAACAAACAAACATCAATTTTATCGAACCCTGAAACAACCTCTGGGCTGATTTAAAGCTGGTAAACGTGTTTACTTTTTTCCAACCAAACATTCAAGCAAAAAATATTTCTCTCTGGGTAACCGAAGTAGAGTGATTGCAATAAACCCGTGCAATAGTTCTTTGTCTAATAGAGGTTAGTAGACACTAATTCTATTACTTTCTTTCGTTGGGATTTGACTATTAGATTTTGTTTTATTGCAATCACTAAGCGGTCCATAAACCGGAGACAACTAACCAAAATCTGCGCGCGCGATTCATTAGGATTCCGGACCGGAAAAAATAATTTGAATTATCGCGCGGAACGATTGAAATGTTGCGAAGCCGAAGAGATGACCCATATGGTCCACAGTATGATATTTAAATAGAGAGTGGGAACTACGTGGTAGATCATGCAAGGTACCTTTAACATTCCTTGAACAAACAAATCTGGGTCATACACATCATGTAGTTTTTCTTTACTTTTCACAGCATATCGTGACCTACTTCTCTCCTCTTGTGACAAAAATAATCCAAGCGTGTTGATCATCTGAAATATATACACCGATATTTTCGAACTGACGGTCATCAAGGATCATTAGAAACAGCAGAAACAATATTATTATGGACCTTTCTAAATGTTTATGCTATTAATTTGCTTTGCATGGAAACAAGGTTAACATGTATGCGTAAATTTAGCTCTACACCTTTTTTCTCAAGGTTGTGCACTCATCCAAATCCAAGACACCAGAACAGAAGCTTCGAAGTGAAAACTAGCAAATAGTTCTTGGAAATTTTTAAATAATACCTCCCAAAAGTAATTATTCTCCTCTTTGAAAACTCTTATGCATATCAATACCATGCACAAGCCACTAACAGGCCATTTGCATAAACAGGTCACGTGACCACAACCCCCCCTTAAATCAACCACTACTTTCAAAATGAATTCCTGAAGTTGAAAGAGCATAAGAAGGTGAAGTTTCAGCTCAAAAGGTTAAACACAGGAGAAATGGCATGCAATATAAAATTGAACATTTTCTTAGAGTTTGTCTGGAAAAATGGACTGGACTGCATGAGCTTGCTGTCCAGCACATTTTCCCATACAAATCCTAATAAAATTTTCAATTTTATATTTCATGCCATTTCTACTGTGTCAAACATTTTGAGATGAAATCTCACATTCTTACTAATATTGAGATGCTATTTCCATTTCAGGAATACATGCATTTAAGTGGTCGATTTAAGGGGGTTGTGGTCATGTGAGCTGTTCATGCAAATGGCAATTAGCCTAAATATTGTGAAAAGCTTATTCATAAACCTGTCAAGTTCTTAGTAAAGTTGTTCATACCAGATTAACATTTTCAACAGATTGTCCTATGACTAGTGTACTTCCAAAGGTTTGCAGATGAGAAGTTAATGCTCTGAAATAACAATTAATAAATAATAGGAATCATAATCAGTCTTGACAAAATCTTGATTAATAAGTACTGGTTTTGAGTTACCTTCTCAAGAAGACTTTATCAAATGGATGGTTTTCTTGACCAGAACTCAATGCTGTGTCACTAAGCTGAAATGTTAAACAAACAAAATATCATAAATTATAACAAATAATTTGCCTAGCCTATCAGGTATACAGGATATTTATATCAACCATTCATTTTATTCAGTAAAAGATGCATAATTTATTTCTATAAAGTAGTTGCACTAAAAACTTATATATTCATACTTCAATTCCATACTACCTGTATTTCTTCTAGAACACCAGCATTTTGTAAAGAAGTAATAGTTTGCACAAATTTTGGAAGGTACGTGGAAAACATAGCACAGGCTGTTGAAAGATCCTGAAATACAAAATGTACTTCATTCTTTTCTACCCATGGTGAGTATATGTAAGTGCAACATGCTTGTTATGAGTATTAAATTTATTATTTATTATCATGTTGTTTCATTAATATATATGACATAAACAGAATGTACAGGACATAAAAATGAAATGTAACAATTTGCCTTTCCAAAATTAAATCAAAGACCAGAACAAACTTGTGCCACACAGAATTATGGGGCTGAATTTGTGGACAGGATCAAAAGGTGCTGCCATCTTGGATTAGATTCTGGGATTGATTTTGGGGATGAGATAGAGTTTGTGTTTCTTTGAATTTCAGAAAGGCAAATTGTTAGATATCAATGAAACCTTGAAAAGTAAGGTAAATGATAAAATTTGTGTTCATTAAAGGGAACCATTTGTTAATAGATGGACTGGAGTTGAGAGCCTGTCAGGCATGTAATTCTTGAAATAAATTAATCCCTTAAGGTGGCTGACTACTACTGAATCGCGTTTCTGAGCCCACAAGCATGTAAGTGCATAATTTCCACCGAATTACCATGGTAACCTTTGGAATTTTACTGAAAAAGATTGAAGAACCATACGTGTTTTGAACTTCAAGAAGGTAAAAACTCAAATTTTGCACGGGACCATACTTCTTATGTGCTTATATGAAAAACCTCCTAAAAAATCTGTCATATCAAATTTTTTCAAAAAGTTAAATATTAGAACTTATAAAAAAGTGAAGTTTTGTATGAATTTCTGCTCGACTTGATGGGACGTTTTCTGGGCACTGGTTGAACAAAATATAACAAATCCAGGTATTTTCATCTCCTTATCTTAAAGATATTCATGTTGTGATGTAGAATGATATACCAGTTAACATCTATCCAAATATTGTCTTTGTACATCTATTATCCTTTGAGCTTTAATTTTTTTCCAACTCACTTCAGCTAACGAGATTTTCACTTCCAAAACTTATAAACACCCATCCATTCAAGCTGGACACCCTATTTTTCTGTTCATATTTGAAATCAGCATTAAATTTCCATTAAAAATGATGCTATTTTAAAAAAAGTTAAATACAAAATCCAATAGTAGCCAGTCACCTTAAAGATTATTTATACTATTATAAAAGAAATTTAAACCATGCCAGCAGACTCCACTTGATCTTTATTTATTAGACCCAGATCCCAAATGGGCTTACAAGTCAATTAGCAATACTACTGTTTTGATTTGTTTGCCTCTACTAGTGGGCTATCAAAAATAGACCTGTAGTAGCATAGCCAATCAGAATGCAGGATTCATTGCTGTCTGTTAGTTTGTTTAGATTAAATATGAATTATACCTAACTTTGTTTACATCTGACCTACCAAATGAAACCCAGTAGGTATGTTTATTACAAAAGCAAGGAACAGCACCACAACATATGCAACTCAATTCAGCAATACAATATATCCCTTTATCTGCGATCAAACTATCTTCCTTTCTCATTACTCATCATGCTTTGTTGTGGCAAGGCAAATCCCTCCATCGGATGGACAAGGACAGCAGAGACAGGGGGCTGGGGAACTGAAGCCTCTCAACTCTTTACAAAAATGGCATTGATCATGCTCCATTATAAAGTGGTAAGGATTTACTAAGCCAGACCCCCAACCCCGACCCCCCCCCCCCCTCCCCACTTTCAAGCTAAGCTCCTCCACTTTCAGAATTGCTCCACCATCCCTTATGGAATGCAAAATTTAATATTTGCATGATTTTAAATCAATTGTTTAAATTATATATATATATATATATATATTTAAAACAAATTTGTATTACCTTTGTCTGAAGAACTCTTAGCTTGGCAATAAGAATTTTGACTCTTTCTTCCACAAGTTCAACAAATGGTAAATATTTTTTAAATTCGAAATATGGAACTATGAGTGAAAATGCCGAAATATTGCTGCCCGACTTATCTTTTCCCGTGAATATGAAAGAGTGACAAACAATGTCTTTCTCTTTGAGAATAAACAGTTTTGTATCGACCATATTTTCAGGAGCGTCACGCAGAAGTTCGCCACTAAGAGTGCGTGACACAACATATTTCACGCAATTCTCTTGTGTTATATGTTCGCCTGTCCCAAGCCAAACATGTCGCAGTCTTGGTCCAAGAATGTTATCCCAGTAAGATAGAACAAAAGATAAGAAAGGACCGCTTTTCTGGAGAGAGGAAACATGATCTGAAGAGAAGTTTACAAAGGCGAAACTATCTTCAACTGGTGAAGTCCATAATGTTGATGCTAGACTTGAGTTGAACGATTCACTCTTGGAAGCTTTAGAATCCATCAAATACAATAATGGGTCTTGAAGTGGTAAAATATGCTTCACATATCATAATTTGGAGCTTCAGCAATCATTAATTTGGTTGAAACTTGCCTTTTGAGGCAAGACCAAACTTTCTTTGCTGCAACTCACTTTAGGCGGAAGTGATCACTCATACCCAAACTCAAATGCACTCACGGTCTATTAAAAGTGAAATAACCTGGGATAAGTTTCAAATCATTCCCCGCCCCAACCACCCTCCCCAAACCCGATACTCTCGAGTTCTTTTTTTACTCAGCCTTAGTCTCGATTGTGTATAAAATATTGTATAGATTTCCCAACAGTCTGGCAAGATGCGGAATTGATAGAATTCATGTATAAATAAACAATACAAATTCTTAAATGTGAATATTTTGCGTACAGTCGAGAATAAAGCTGAGTTAAAAGAGAACTCGAAACTGGAATATTCGTAGGATTATCAATTAAAAAAAATTTTTTTTAAACATACTTGTGAAATAAGTACTAAATTATAGAAATAATCACTTTTACGCCGTGCTCTGTGTTTGTTTAGATTATAACTATTAAAATAGTTATTTCCAAAACGGGGTCGGCAAATTTTCAAAAAAAGACTTGCCTCATCAGGTTCACGAAAAAAAAAAAAAAAGACTAAGAGAGAAAGAACGAAAGAAAGAAAGAAAGAAAAATGAAATACAAATATTATCCTTTAAATCAGTAAAAAATACATAGTTTTAAATTATCTAGCATCACGTTCGGTCCCAGTTTTCATGTTGATAGCCGATAACATGCGATAGCGATTAGCAATCGAAGCGCGGTATAGAAAAACTTCATGACGGTATTTTGTAATCTTCGTGTACTTGTATTTGTAGAAACGTTAAAAACTTTTTACCAATAAGAATTATCTACAAATATTAAATCATATGCATACATATGTAGAATTTAAAAATACCAAAAATTAAATCAGTGTTTTGAAATTTTCTTTATAGGAGGCTTTCTTATGGTTCTTAGCATAACGTCAATCATAACTCAAAAATAATCCCATAAATCGTACAAATTCTTCAAAATATAACTAAGCCGGCAATGCTTTATAAATGTGAATGTCGTATACTATTTTTCCCGCCAGTCTCTGTCCAGAGCGACTCAGTGTGTAACGTACGCTATCAATGAACAAAATACTACATAACTTTATACATAATAAATGAATGGACATAACGAAGGCTGTTCAGTACATGCACATAGCTTTAGCTTGGAAGCTCACTGGGCAGTGCCTGCCATTGTTTCCAATTCTTCTTGTGACTTTATTCAACATTTATCCTATTCTAGGTTTTACTCCCTTTTTTTTTTTTTTTTTTTTTTTTTTTCTTTTTCACTTTAGGTAGTGTTGAGTTCTTGAACACGCCTTTCGTCTAATCCTTGAGGAGGCTTGCTATAAACACCAAGTCCTTCTGGTAGGAGTCCTGTTGAGGTCCAAGGATCGAGATAGGAATCGTGACACCATGCTTCTTGGTCGCATTTCTTTCCACCTACAAGCTGCATCACCTTGGCGTGAATTGCTGTGAAAAGCACAATTGAACCACACACTATTCCAATTTCCAGTACAAGAACCATTGCAGTTGTTATCTTTTTTCTTTATTTTCTCGGTTTTGAGTGGCTTTGAACTGGGCGATCGTTTAATCTTAACGGTACGATGGATGTGTACGTTGTGTAGGTGTGTAGCAGGTGCGTAAACATTCATAGCTTGTTTACGATAATGGGACCCGTTCCAACCATTTACCGCAACTGCCCAATCAGGTTTCCTAACCAGCTTCAGTCTTAAAATTCCTGGTTGAGAAAACCACTAAACCAAGAAAAATATGTTTGCGTTGTTAAAGTATAGTCCTGATACACGAGATTCCAGTTTATATTCCCATGTCTTTTCATCACTGATAAATTAAATTGGGAATGTGTTGTTGGCATAAAAATTTATTTTTGTAAGAAGTATGGCATATCAGTTGGATTATATTTACAATACAGTGATGTACACTGACAAAAAGGCATTAAGAGTACACCTCCTTCCCTGTTTACGGAGTTACTTTCCCCGATTGCCGTTTAAAAAGATGGCTAGCAGGCGATACGTCTGTTATAACAGGGTAAGCCAAAGAGAGATTACCGTCACTTTGTTAAATACATGTTTAGCATTGAGAAGCATGGAATACCGCTTGAAAATAACCGATGAAAGAGCTGTAAAGTTGCGCCATATCATTATAATAACATCTTTTCAAGGTTTTCAGTGGTTTAAAAAGACTTTTTAATTTTTTTAAAACATTTTTAATTTAATACAAAAAGATTGAGCGCGTCCACTCTTATGCGCCATTTTTCTCGGCTATTTTTTGTTTGTATTTTGCTTGCAGTCAGATAGGAGTCCGCTTATTCTCCTGAGTGTTCAGCGTAGCTTCACTTTTGATATAAACAAACAGGTGGACGCTTCAATCTAGAATTACTAATGCACCAAGAAAAAATATATACATTCTTAAGAAATTGAACGATGAAAATTCAAAATTTCTGAAACCTTTTCTCTTGATACGATTTATTTCGCAACGACTTCTTGAAAAGACGAAGGTTTTATTTTCCATGCAATTGTGCAAAACGTTTTTTACATCGAAACTAAGGCACTAAACGGGAACGAGTATTGTTATTGTTGTCAGCAAGCCGAACTCACGCGGGTTGAACGTCCCGGGTTGAACGTCGCAACGACTTCTTGAAAAGACGAAGGTTTTATTTTCCATGCAATTGTGCAAAACGTTTTTTACATCGAAACTAAGGCACTAAACGGGAACGAGTATTGTTATTGTTGTCAGCAAGCCGAACTCACGCGGGTTGAACGTCCTAAAGTGGCAAACATTCTAACAAATAATTCACTTCACACAAATTCATTTATATAAATTTATCAATAAAGGTGATTTTTAAACAGTATATATATAATACCGACTTGAATATAGTGTTTATAATTCTTTCGTAGTGTAAGTTGAGTGTTTAGTTTTCTTGCTTATACATTGAAGTTTGTCCATCGTCGCGTTATAATTGCGTTTGCGCTCTTTTAAGTTCTTTGGACCCCTGACAATACTTTCTTGAACATATTGTACTAAATCTTCAGTAAAAGCTTTGCACCACGATTTTTTCAAGTTGTTCAGTCTTTTTTCTCTGACTTGAGAGCCCTTTTCTGCCGTTGTTGACGGGCTTCATCTTTCTCCATATTGTCTTCGGATTCACGCATCATCTTCTTTAGGAACGTTAGATAAACGTATCCAAACACCATGACCGACCCAACCATTATTCCAGCTTCCATTACCACCATCTTGTCCACTAGCACTGAAAATAAACTCAAACTAAAGTGAAGTTCTCTTTCGCACGCTTTTGTAATCCTTCCGTCAACGTAAGTTCTGCAAGAGTTCTGTGGACAACAGCTTACGGTTCATGCGGATTTATAGCCCAATCCAGAGTACTGCGTATTAGTGGATTGATATAAGCTATCTATCTACTAGTAAACAAGTTTATCAAAATAAGTCACGTATTTTGATGATTGTGCAGCAATTCGACTCACAGAAAACCGCAGAACTTGAAAAGTTAATGATGTCATTGACCACAGAAAAAGCCAACATTTTGATTAAATAGGGATTGGATATGGGATAAATTGAAGATGAATAAGTTGGAATGAGTCCTGTTATTGTATTTCAACATTTCTTATTTATTTTGTGCAATTTGAACTAAAATTTAAAAAACATAACGAAATAAAACTAAGGGACGATAAATTAAAGATAGTTATATACCTAGTTTAATCCCCAAAAGATATACTGTTCACGTTCTTAACATCATAACAATATTAGATCCTGTAGGCCATTTCATTGTGTTAATAATTTGAGTAAATTTAACTGATATTGATCAAATTTGATACATGGTTAATATCGAGTGCATGGCATACATCCATTAAAAAAGTAAACTAACAAAATTGTACAAATTAGTGCAAAGTTTTGTATAAGATCTATTGAACTAGAATATAAAATAAAATCACTTGATTTACCGTGTTTTCTTGTGTCTCTTGTCGTTATTTTCATTTAGTTGTTTAAAATCGTGTTGTCATTATTTTATTTTAGTTGTGTTTGATATATTACGGGAAATCGTTTAATGAAATCACTCGATTGAACTTGTGTCTTAGGGTGTCATTGTCGTTTTACTCAACTTACTAATTTGTGCAAATTTGTACAATTTCTTACAGTGTTTTTCACGGATATATGGTATGCACTCTAACAGGCTTCATGTTATTACGTCAAATATTTGTTGAAAGAATATGAAATGTCATACGCAAGGGATTCGAATTCTATTTCTACATTTTCAGACCATCGTCATCCCCAGACAAATGGATCGAAAGCTTCGTCCAAAATCCTGGTAGCTGGTAAGACTGATTTGTGTGGTAGGGATAGCAGGTAAACGTGGCCAGTCTAGACGAAAATTTCTGTTCTTGAAACACACTCAATTGTTGTTTGGCGTTCAAGTTGGCACGTAGCTGTCAAAAGTTTTGGCTTCTTACTATATATATACGTCATATTAGAGATTTCCGATTTAACGGCCCAAACGCTGATTTGTCACTAATAGTACCAAGCATCTCAGCGGTACAAAATCTTTTTTTATTTGAGAATGACGTAATTGAATATTCTGCATGCTCTGAATTTACTATGGTCTGCGCATGTCTAGTTTTCTAACGCCTCCCGCATGTGGATCACAGCGTCAAAGGACTAGTAGTTCTAATAGAGAGAAAACCAATTTTACTGATTATAGCAAGGGGTTAATCTTCCATGGTCTAGGGGCCGACTAACCTCTCCTTTAGGCTTCGGCCGAGCTCCCTGATTAGTCATTATGGATAGCGGTGTTG
>WUAP02009126.1:9567-20036 GCA_015163945.2 Stichodactyla helianthus | reverse complement strand
CCTGTTTAGAACAATAGAAATGACGCACTTCCGTAACAAACATAAACTCCTCTATGTTTGCCAACTTCGTTGGCAATTACAAATTGTTTGTTTAACAAATAGACGTAAAATGGGAGAAAAAATAGAGCTATGTAATTTATTTAGGGGGACTTATGATTAAGTAGCAAGGTGGGGGCGCATTTTATTTTTTCTTTCCATGCATGCAAGATGCAAGAAATAATCAGGTCCCTCCCCTTGACGGACCTCAAAAAGTGCTCGCCCACGCGAAAACACACTCACAAAATCTTAGATACCCCTCCCCTTTGGAGTTACATAAAAAAATGATGACCCTCCCCTTATTTGTACCCCTTTCACTTCTAATTAACGATACGTCTCTTATTGTAAGGTTTGTATTAAGATATTTGATAATTGCTTTTATTTCATCTCAACCTTAACACCTCCAACTGTACAGCAACGATCATTCAATGTATTTCTTACAGCTTTGTATGTACAAATAAAGCGCAAATTCAATCTAGCATATATATATGTTTTTGTTTTTGAATTAACAATTTTCGCTAGCAGCTGCGGTGTCACAATTTATCATCACTTATTTAAGGAGTCAGAGCATTTAAAGTGTTGCTATGGCAACACCAAAACTTGTAATAAATGGTCGTTTAAATAGTCGACCAGCAGAAAAATTAAGACTTGTGAAAATTATTTTGTGATTATCTAACGAATTAAATTACATAATTTTCTGAATAACTAAGGCTTTCGAAGAACCCCAAAATTTTGAATTTGAATTATATTTACAAAATTGATACATGGAGAAAATCGAATACCGGTACCTATGATTCCTAAATAATAAATTTCATAAAACTGTAGAGCTAATCAATTATCTCATCAATAGATAATTGATCAAGATTTGCCAAATTCAGTTGTTAAACGCTCAAGGGTTTGAAACTTAGTGTAATATTAAAACTATGCCATCACAATGACCAGAAAGAGCGTTTAAACTGATTAAGAGCACAAATTCGTGTCGTACGGTTTCAGACTAGCAGATCACTTAATCAACATTCAGTCAATACACTTTTCTCTTGCAGCAGCCATAAATATTTCCATTATAATAAAAAATTTCGTTCAAGTCCGGCTGAACTCGTTCGGAAGTACTCGAATGCGAGGCTCGCCGGATAAAAACACGGCTGCCGCGTGAGAAAAGTGAATTCCTTAAAAAAGAAGATAAAACTTTTCTGACATCCAACATGGCGGCCGTCACGTGATAGTGCAGTCTTCTATTTAAAGACTAGTCCTTACAAAAGATCTTTTTCCATACCTGTTTGAAAAAATGCTGTAACGATTCTGCGTATGTTGCTGTTGATGTTGTATGTTCTGCGATTATACTGCCAGTGAGGACAAGGGCTTGGGTTTGAAATTGCTTATAATTGCCAAATTCGCTTGAATAATCACAAAACAATGTTGCAAGTGAGTGAAAAACGACCAAATGTTTCGAAGAGCAACCACTACGATAGTCCGTACGAATGACTGCATCTGATTGGCTGATATGACTCCCCCAGACTATCATAGTGGTTGCCTTTTTTAATAAGCCTCATCTACAAGAGCAAGCTTTCCTTGACAAGTATCCTTGACAATTTTCAATGGGTTTTAATTACGCGACGACCATATTTATCCCCACGTGAATGAAAAGCTTTGTTTATCCCTGCCAGAACTCGTTCTGAAGTGTTTGAATGCGAGGCAACGCGGAGGGAACGTACTGTTCCAATCAATCGCGCGACTAACAAGTTTTCTTTGACAATTTTCTCATAAAAATAAAAAAATAAAAGGAAATCTCCCTACGCTAGTGCCTAGTCGCTAGTCTAGCGTTTTCTACACTTTTCTTGCTCGTGTAGATGATGAACAAGTTTTCCTTGACAAGTTTAGGTTAAAATTTTTTTGCCTTTTTTTTTGTTGTCACCTATAAAAGCAAATTTCAGCCTTGAACAGCTTTTCCTTGTCAAGGAAAACTTCGGGCGTGTGGATGCGGCTTTAAACATTAGGTCGTTTTCCACTCAACTGCAAAGCGTAGTAAAATACTGCGCTACCAATCTTGTCTCGATGTTTTTTTCTTATAAGAGAGAGATTTCTTATTTCAACGAAGATAAAAGAACCCTGTTCGTTTTGGAAAAATGCAAGTTCTTTGCAAGAGCGGATGTCTTGTGACGTTAGCGCTAATCAAAAATTAATATTTCTTTAACACAAACCAAATCCTTTTAAAAATAAATAAAAAATATTTAATGATCTATGATATTTTGTTTCTTAGCGATGGAATAATAAAACTTATTATTTTTTTTGCAAAATATAGAAAAATGTAGGGGTTATTGACCAAGCGTGAGGTCCGGACGGGGGCGAGGTCCATTAAAAAAACAACAAAAAAACACGAGACCGAGACCAATATCTCCTCATCCAGACCGAACACGCTTGGTCAATAAATGGTTTATTATAGGTATGGGAAACAAAATGTTCGAAAACAGTCCGTAACTTTGCCAAGAGGTCCGGATGAAATAATCCGGACCTCTCAGCAACCAATCAAAATGTTCCATTTCATCCGGACTGGCTTGCCATATAATAAAACACAATATAACATTTGCAATATTAATATGGGTCACTGTGCAATAAATATTATAATAAATCACCTTATAAAGCGAATCGTCCAGAAGAAATTTGAGAAATCAGAAACAACAAAGTTTTAGTTAATACTGAAAAGATCAAGCTTACCAACAGTCAGATGTGATTAAGGCGTTTAAGGTAGGGTGACGATCTGTTGGGGTGACAAGCTGGGTTAGGAGGTACGTTGATTAAGGTACCCACTTCTAAACATCGAAATCCATTCGTAAGTTCTTTTTTGCTCTTATTTGTACATGTAGAATATCCATCCCTGAAGTCGATCTTCTCATGCAGGCTTTTTGAAAAGCAACCAACATTGTATGATTTTATCTCTACTACCTTGCTACTTTTCATACGTGCCCTGGTTACCTTTCAAGACGGCTGCTTTAGAAAGGTCCTTACAATACTACTTAAAATGTTTGAAATCTTGGGTAACAGCCCACTTTTGATATTTTGGTTGAGTGATCGTACACAATAAGATCTGAGTCGAGGCTCCTCGGAAACAGTGTTATAATCGTAATTATTATTTTGTTTTCCCGGAGCCTCGATCAAGATTATCAAGGGTGATCACTCAACCAAAATATCGAAAGTGGGCTATTTTAACGGTGTATTAAAAATAACTTAATCGATGCCAACTTTATCAATCACTGCATTGAGAATGTGCCTGTTTCCTCGACTGCGAAGGTGAGTTTTTCCAATAGTTCTTCGTAAGACCGGTAGACTGGGAGATCAAGACGATTAAAACACGTATGAGCTCTGAAAAACATGAATATTTTGATGAGTAAAGGCCTTTCAATATTTATGCTTATTATTTGCTTTGGAATGGAAAAGAGTCTAAGTATAAATTTAGCTGTTCCTAAAAGGTTTTAGCCAAAACACTCTGCTGCAAAAGAGATAATACAAAATATAAAGACAGGTCCCAAGAAAACTCACTGGACAAGGACGCCACGATGTTTAGATGTATGCGTATTCAGTTAGGGAGTTATCAGTATTTAAGGTTGGGTGGGCGGGGTACTTGAATTGGTGGGAGGGTCACATTTTTTCCATTCAAGTTTGGGGGAGGGTTACATTTTTCCAAACTAGATTTAGGGGAGGGCCACGTTTTTTTAAATATAACTATAATGTCACTTATTCTCATGATATTTTACATGCTGTCCGTAGGGAGGGTCACGTTTCTTTTCTGGTATGCCAAGGGAGGGTCTTCTTTTTTCCAGGAGCTTTAACACCATTCTCGTGGCCCTCCCCTCCCCTCCCCCCGTTAAATAACGATAACTCCCTTAGCCTCAATGCCATGCACAAACAACTAATTACCATAAATATTGGGAAAGGCCTAAGCAGTAGTAGCCTATGGCATCCCACCCTTAATGTCGAGCCGTATCATACGCTGTACTTATAGATAGCTTATATCATGTAAAGATGGAGCAGAAACCTTACACCTGCTCTACTGCATAGCTGATATTAGGGTTATCTCTGACCCTAACAGCGGCTGCACAAGAGACTACCTAACACCCAGTTTAAAAATTTTAGTTTTTGTGTATCCTGGGAAGGATACCTCGTTTGAGAATTTTTTCCTTCTCTCTTATAAAATTGATATCAGGAAGAAATACCAACAGATAGCGGTCAACATACCTTGGTAGCTTGGTGTAGTCTCCCCATCTTTCAATAGAGAACTTTCTTGGTCCTGTGCTGCCGCGTAACGCTGCGAATCCCTCGTAAGGAATACTAGACGTTCCAGTAACAAACTAACAGGGGAAAACCAACGTCAGTAAAATTTCACCACGCATATTATATAGCCAAGTAACCATGGAAACCGTTGGTATGGTGACGCTAATGTTAGTGCGTTTTCTTACTTGTAAAAGCCTAAGACGTTGTTCGTTATCAAAGGACGAGACTGATTTCCAGAACCATTTGATGACTTTGTGGCTGTCATGGTAACCTAGTAAACGGCAAGAAAAGGGATTGAAATGTAAGGGCATAAAAACAAAATGAAATGCTGCGGGCGACCTATACATTTTAGACAGACATTTTCGGGAGATTCCACGAAGAATGTTTTTTTTCTAGCCTCCTATGCAGACGTCTTTAGTGTCGTCACGCAAAGGAGTAAAGCGTTGCTTGACGACACTAAGAACGTCTGCATAGGAGGCTAGCTTTTTCCTGTGACACAGCAGATAACAAAAATTTAGCTTTGAGCCATCATACAATTCGGACAGCCCTCAAGATGCAGTTATTGCTGCACGCAACAGTTCCAGAGTTGAAGACAAACGTGAGAAGTGTTTTAAGATGCATCTCAATCCTAGGTCGTACCCTTCGAAAAACTTTGACTAGCCCAAATGTATGGAATAAACATTTGAGGATAATGTCTTCATAAAACAACACAATAGTGTCCACTGTTCCGGATATGGTCAACTCGTTTGCGCTTCCGAGACAATCGGCAAATCTGTCCCAGATCATTTTTTCTGTGTATGGGTTTCGTGGACTGCCGAGACAATGCAAGTCTGTCCCCTTTCTTTCTGTGTATGGGTTTCGTAGTCATTGAAACGATTTTGGGAAGGTCTGAAGGGACCAGAGATAGAGCACCCCCCCCAAAATGGGTCCAAAAAAAGGGGGGATCATGCACAAAAACTATATGTAAAGGGGGGTCAGGTAAAAAGATATGTAAACGGAGAAGAGGGCCATGTAAATATACATAGAGAGACTGTTACGGAAACCCACTAGCACCCACCCAATAACAAAACGAATGGTCCCTAAACCAACCTGAACGATATTCAGTATGCCGTCTCCAGTCTTTGATATCGATGTCTGCCGTCCCTGATATTACTAGCTCCAGTTCACGGGCATCGAAAATATTCGTTAAATTTGGATCGATAACCTGAGGAAAACAAATCAAAGTGAGAAGGAAAGATTAAATAAAAGAAACGGAGAAACAGAAAATATGAAAGCAAGGGACAAAATTAAAGAGAATGGAAATTGGAAACGGAAATAAGAGGAAGAATAAATGTCAAAAACTTAGGGGGAACTTTATTATTTTGTTAAAGCAATGAAAAGAAAAAAGGAAAGGCTAAATGTACGGCCTCGTGGGCTATTGACCCATAGCCCATTCGGGCTACACGTCTAATTGTTGATTAAACTGAAGTAAAAGACACGCATAAGGATATACCTCGTTAAATCCTCGAACAATGCTCTCCATCTGCTCCGACACGCCTCGTTCTACTCGCCACTTAACCATCTCATTTACGTATTCAGTTTTGTTGGCTTCTGTTACAGCGATGTCTTTACCACCAGGAATAAGTTCCCTCTCGGTTACCTTTAACAAAAAAAAGATCTCCAGTGAATTTTTTAAAGCAATTAGAGTGTACTAAAGTGAACGTATGAGTGGGAAATGACGGAGCCGTAACCGTAACTACGCGTTGTGATTGGATGATTGACAGGAAAGGGAAGGCAATAGCTCATTTTCGTTATAACAAATTTTAGCATGAAAACGAGGCTTGGATTCCAGCTGGCCAACGCGCTTCCGCACAAACCATGGGCGCGAAGTTGTAAAACGAAAAACTAAATGGTTGGTTGCTTTTGCTCCGTTCTAATAAATTTAGAAACAACCCTTAAGGTGGATGGCTACTATTGAATCGAGATTCTGAACCCACAAGTATGCGCACGCATAATTTGCACCGAAATACCATGGTAACCTTCGGAATTTTACTGAAAAAGATTGAAGAACCATACGTGTTTTGAACTTCAAGAAGGTAAAAACCTCAAATTTTGCACGGGATCCTATACTTTTTATGTGCTGATTTGAAAAGTTCCTAAAAATCTATGTCATATCAAAATTTTTCAAAAAAAGTTAAATATTAGAACTTAGGAAAAAGTGAAGTTTTGTGCGACGTTCTGTTCGACTTGATGGGACCGTTTCCGGGCACTGGTTGAACAAAATATGCCAAATCCAGGTATTTTCATCTCCTTATCTTAAAGTTATTTTCATGTTGTAGAATATTATCAACCAGTTGATATCTGTACAAATATTGCTTTCGTACATCTATTATCTTTTGAGCTTTATATTTTTCCCTACTCATTTCGGCTAACGAGATTTTCGCTTCCAAAACTTATAAACGCCCATCATTCAAGCTTGATTATCTCAAAAACTAGTTCGGGACACCCCATTTCTCTGTTCATATTTGAAATCATCATTAAATTTCCGTTAAAATCGATGCTATTTTAAAAAAGTTAAATATAAAATCCAATAGTAGCCAGTCACCTTAATTTGAATCCAATCCTCGTTTTCTTGCTAAAATTCGTTAGCGCGCGGCCACGTATAACGAAAATGAGCTATTCAATGTTACTGGATACAGTACCCAGATAGGTAGCTAAATACGTTCTATAAGAAAGCACTTCCCAAGTGAACTAAATAACACAGAGTAATACCCAACCGTGTCTACGTCTGCTGCTTATGATTGTGGTACTAGTGAGGATCAGGCTTTAATAGAATTTAGCGCAACAAACCTGCCCAAAGATTTCTTCACTGACAGTGAACGTCAAGTCCAAGACGTCCTGTATGTCATTCTCAATGACCCAAGTCATACTTTGATGAAACAGCGCGTCAAGGGATTCCACGTCACTCAGATCACAAGGACTGGAAAATAAACAGATTGGGAGTCGAATAAAAGTAGGAAATACACCTGAAGCGTAATTATCTGGGCTTCAATTCCTCAATGGCTGTTATTACAGCTGAGCCCGCAGTAAGATAATCTTTGGTTTTAAGAATCATTCAGGTGAGGCTATCAGGTCAACGCAATGCTTATTGTCTCATTTGCATCTGAACTGCTTGCATCCATAATATCTGCCTAACTCCTCGAGCAAAAAGGTAACTATGGTAACTATGTTGGGAAGGGAAGACCAAAAAATGAGGGATGGGATACGAGTTTAATATTGTCTCCTATAAGACTCACCTTCTGAGTAGAGCTTTATAAAACGTTCGTGTGAAGAAAGCATCGAGAAGATGTTGGTGAATAATAACCAAACCAACAATACGACCACAAAACCGAAACCTGGAGATAAAATGTGGATTAATGAGTAAATATAGGTGAACATCATCATAAAACCATTAACATTACATCGCACTGTTTGGCATTAAATAAGACATATCGTACCGTGATCGTGACATTCTACAGAGTTTTGATGGTGGTGGTGGTGGTGGTGGTGGTGGTGGTGGTGGTGGTGGTGGAGTGATGATGTTGAGGAAGGTGATGGTGATGGGCGGTAAAGATAAAGATGGTGATGGGTGGTGATGATGCTGTTGATGATGATGGTGACGATGGTGACAGTGATACTGATAGTAACGATGGTTGGGGTGATGGGTGATGATGACAAAGGTGATGATTGGTAGTTATGGTGGTGGTTGTGGGTGATAGTGATGGTGATGTTGTTGAGGATGATGATGGGTTATGATAGTGATAGTGATAGTGATAGTGATAGTGATAGTGATAGTGATAGTAAGATGGTTGGGGTGATAGGGGATGATGACAAATGTGATAATGGGTAGTGATGGTGGTGTTTGTGGGTGATAGTGATGGTGACGGTGATGATGATGATAAAAATGATCGGTTGTGATGCAGCTGTTGCTGATGGGAGATTGTGATGGATGGCGGTGATGAGGATAAGGGTGATGATGGGTAGTGATGGTAATGGTTGTGTGATGATAATTGTTGCTAACTTACCATTCATGCGAGTTATCCACGTACAGCGATACAGGGCTGACTTGCACGGTATATGTATCATTAGCAGAATACTCGAATAACCCATAATATGGATTAAATATTTGCCTGGATATCAGAAAGAAGAATTCCCTTGCAGGGCCACCATAATCCAACCTGAAAAAATATGGACGCGTTCATTACATTTTCAGGCCACTAAGGAAAACGAGGCAGTTATGGTGCGTCCTCTTATTTCCAGCGATTCGCTTCATCAAATCGTCAAAATTGTTGTGGATACACGAAGCGAAGGTATCACGAACGAAAGAAACCGTTTTACTTAGGTTTCTGGTTAGTCATCAACTAAACAGAAAGGGAAATTTTGAATATCCATATTTCCGGCCAGAGAGAGGTGGGAAGAGGGATGGGGTTTGTAAAAGAAGAAGAAAAAGAAAAGATTGAAAAATATAAACGGAATCAGTACAGGGCCGGGTCTTTTATTAGTTGGATGGTACTGATCTTTCCTGTGTTTTGATTGGTTCAGAACGTAAGCCCTTTAACTGTCACGGTCTCAAAGTTGTCCTCTGATACTTATTATATAAAGTAAACCTCAAAGCTCTACTGCGCACTGTAGGGTTACAGTCTTAAAATCTTCCTTATGCCACCAATTTTATAACATTTTTCTTACCATCAGAGCCACGGACATCAATGCTAATCGTGTCAGGATCGTTATACTTACCCTTCCTCGCCGACAAACTGGATTTCAAGTCGGTTTCTTTGTAGACTTCTCGGTGTTTCTTTCATGATTTGATCGTAAGCATCTTCGAGGAGTCTGTCTCGACGAATAGTCATCCTTAACGAAACACAATAATCGTTAAGAAATTTCTTAACTTTCTTAAATTTCTTAAATATTTTTAATATTATGTATGTATCTCAATATTGTGTAGGTATTTTATAATTCTTTACTTTCATTGTTAATTTTCGTTTATTGTTCTTGCATAATGATTTTAATTGTAAATTAGGTTAATGGTTTTATATAGACTGAAAAATTGTAGTCTTTCTTTTATCTCTGATGATGGACGAGCGTCCGGCGAAAGCTTAGATTGTTTTATATATTAAAAGTTTGCTGAGACAAACATAGTTTTTTAGTTAAGATTAAATTCTTTCTCATGTAAAACGATTTTATTGTTTCTGCCATGCAACATGGCTGCCGTCACATCATCGTGTAAAACCTTTATTAGATTGTTATAGCTTACTGTGGCGAAGCTTGTTCGTATGAATGTCATTCTGAAAATTGTTTTCGCCGCAGTAAACCTGCATGCTTTGAAACAATTCAATGCAAAACCGAAACATTTCTGATCAATCATGTCAACATGGCTACAACACACTATTATTTTTCATATAGAAATAATCAGTTTCCAATTTTCACCGATTTTCATCCAAGTGTGCTTTTAGTTTGAAAATAAAAACTTAATTTAAAAATAAATTTACAGCTCGTGCCCTCAATTTCTCTCGGTGTCAGATTTCGGATTTCAGGTTTCCGAGATAGGTGTACATCTCAGAATCGCGGTTGTCGTTGCTTTTGCTGCTACTGCAGTTGTTTGTGCTATCTTTGTTGTTGTTGTTGTTGTTGTTGTGGCTGTTACTGTCATACAAACATGAGTTAGATAACTATAGAAATGAAATAAGAAAGCTCACTTGATCTTATTGGGTCCTTGTCCATAGCCTTTATGATACAACTGACGATGGAACGACCGAACCTTTGCTTCAAAGTCTCGTCGATAAGGAGCGGGACTCGGGCCAGATGAGGCACTAGCACCACCACCACCACCTAACACTAAGGACAAATTAAACACAGGTGTGAATAATAAAAAAATAAAAGAGAACAGACATCACAGTGGTGGCATAACATTAAAACGTCCACTTTTCCTGAGGAGATTAGGTGCCCGTTTCGATCCCTGTGGACATCGCGAGTATGTGCGTCGGTGCATTGTTCCCTTGTGCCATGAGGGTTCAATAGTTTTCTTGGCAGAATGCAGTATGTTTGCACATGTGGACTGAGTAAGGAAGGAGGGGGGGGGGGGGGGGGGGGTTTTGGGTTTTTGTGCTAAAAAGTTTGTGTGGCCCCCTTTTTTTTCTAAAAATTTTACA
>WUAP02009015.1:0-20039 GCA_015163945.2 Stichodactyla helianthus | reverse complement strand
TCCTTGCCGCTCCTTGACCGTGTCCGCGCCGTGTTCGTGCCGCGACTTTTTCACAGTCATACGAAATCTGCTCTAAATGCTGTTATTGCGTACCGTATATGCGGTGCAGTTGTATTATAATCACACCTGTCTTATCATCCGCAAACAGGCTTTCCATGGCTACATTGCTTGCTCAAGGATTGAAAACAAATAGAACAAATTTCCTGAGCAGAAAACGGAAACTTTCCATATTATCGCTCTCAATTTAAACCAATCAGATTTCGAGAAGACGCAAATCATCCATTCTCAGCTGGAATGCCGAAGTCGTGTATAATGTCAAAAACTTTCCCACAGTTTGCTCTAGTAAAAGATTCAGTACCTTTACTTATTATATGGTAAGGTAGTTTCACGCGTTCTCATTGGCCAATTTGCAGTCCATAACTTACATTATTATATGTCAAGGTAATTTCACGCGTTCTCATTGGCCAATTTGCAGTCCATAACTTACAGTATGGACCATCAACCTTATTTTTGTGTTCGCCTTGCCATATAATAAACATCTTATTAACCTCGCTTGCTAAATGAATTATTGTTAATAATTTTTAAATAATTTTTATTTTTGTGTTTGACTTTTTAATAAATGTTACTATTTGGTCTTTTTAAGCATGGCATGACTGCCCTTATATGGGCATCGGGAAGAGGACACATTGAATGTGTGAAAGAGCTTTTAGACGCTGGAGCAGCTGCGGACTCATCTGATAAGGTAGATACATACACAGTATATTTAGAGCACACGTTTCGAATTGCTGTTAAAAAGCACCTGTCACAAACATGTGACGTGACCGTGACGGTGGAATATCAAAGTGGTTTGATTGGATGAGCAGTGATATCGAGCCCACTGATTGGTTCATGGGATTTAGTCAATTCTGTACCGTGACCGTATAGCGTGATTTTCCCAGTCATACCCAACCTGATTTAACAGTTGTGTCAAAACTCTGAAGCTAGTATTACCTTGTGAGCTAGGCTTTAGCGCTGGTGAGGGACCGGTTATTATTTATTGCCGGGGGGGGGGGTCGGAGGATTTTTGATGTAGGTACCATAAATACTATCTGATCCTTTCCTCATTCTCGATCAAATTTACTGAATTTACCTAAATGTATGTGATTCCCCTTTAGTGTCTGCCGTTGTTTTCCTGATCCTCCCTCACGCTCTTGCAAAACCTTGTGATCCCCCCCTAAATTCTATGACGCCCCCCAGGCCATAAATAATGACTGATCCCTAATACTGAACCCAATCCGTGAACAATCACTTTTACTTTTATATACATGTATATTCATTTATATATTTTATATTTTTACAGTATGGAACCACCGCTTTAGTCTGGGCTGCAAGGAAAGGCCATCTAGAAGTCGTCCAGGAATTAGTGGAAAAGGGAGCTAATATCAACGTTGCTGGAACAGTATGATGATTTTCTTTCATTTCTTTACCTTTCCTTTCTTAGCTAAGCCTATCTATACGGTCCCAATAATCACCATGAAGCAATTTTTTCTTCACATCCAAAAGAGAGGGATAGAAATTGTCAAGTTATTTAGCATTTAAATTGAGTAAATGACGTCATTTACTCAACCCTATTGTTCTTTTAGGTTTTAAACTAAAATTTCTCTGTGTTAATAAGCTTAAAATGTAGATTTTTGGCAGAGAGTAGCTAGTTATTTAGCTATATTCATTTTCATATACAAATAATCAGTTTTCAATTTTCACCGGTTTTCATTAAGTATATTTCTTTTCTCTTTTTCATTTATTTCCCTCGTTTTCCTTCCATTAAAACTAGCTCAAGGGTTAGCTGAGATACTAACAGTTTTGTTTTGGTGCTTTTTCAGCGTGGCTGGACAGCACTGATTATGGCCGCAAAGGGTGGTTACACAGACCTCGTCGAATATCTTCTACACAGGGATCCCAACGTTAACGCTACTGACCAGGTGTTGTTATCCATAATTATGAAACGTATTCCTATTTTGCCTTAGGTTTCTAAAAACTCCCTTCTAAAAAGGTATATCAAAAGCGTGATCACAATTAACACGACTCGGTAACCCGAGGTACAAAAATATTTTAAAATGTTTTGCGGTTCTTTTGTTTTCTAATCCATTATGGCCGGAGCATTTTTGCCTAGTAGCACGCGTGGTTTATAAGGAGGAATTTCCTTGTATTGCTGAAATCCGACTTGAAAAACTCACAAAGACGCTCATTAGTCTGAATTAATCGTTGAAATGTTTATAGCTGTGAAAAATAGATTACACACCCATGTTTTTTTTAGTGTAACCTTGGCTTTTTCTTGTTTTTTCACTCTCTACATCTTGGCAATTCGTACTTCACTTCACAGTAAAAGAATCTAAGTCGGAATACAAAAAACACATATGATGAATGCCAAATCACGACTAAATTTATGATCCTATTAGAGCTTCTGAGGATCTTTTCGCACTACTACTAACAAGCCAATACTGAGGTACATCAGTCATATCTCTGAAAAACAGAAATTTCTTTCCATATGTAAGTAATCGTTCTTATAGCTGGAGAAATACGGATGTCATAATTTTTTGATGTTATCACAGGGAGACCTAGGGTTTTAAGCGGACGCAAATATTTCAAATAAGAAAATCAGAAAGAGCTATAGTGCTAAAAGCAGCTGTTACCTTGCTCTGCTTGTTAGATATTATAAATGGATGATTTTGATTCGTTTGCACTCGATTATATTTTAATCAAAGAGCGTAATTTACTGAAAAAATCACTGAAATCCTCAAGGATACGTTTATCGAATTCAACAGCGTCGTTTTGAACTGTTTACGAGTTCTGTTACCAAGTTCGACGTCAAGAAGTTCCGTGAGTTGAAACCGAAAGTAAGTAAAAAATAAGACTGATTTTTTTCACAGTAAATTTGGCTTGACGCTGCCAAAATCAAATGCATTTGTAGGGCGTCTCACTCTACAAACCACTTGACGCTTCGACGAAATCGAGATACTAAAATGGTTTTATTGTTTACAAGCTGTTTCAAACCATAGTCTCCTACAGGATAGCTCCTTTTTGACTAATTTCAAAGTTTAACAAATCCAAACACTCTAGGAATTCAGTAAGAATCGACGACATTATGATAGGTTCGGAATTTTTTTGATAGAGTGTTCATATCTTTCAATCTCGTTCCTTGGCTTCGAGGCGACACCTGTACACTAAGAGTCTCCGGAATGTATCTAAGCTAGTATAAAGAATGTTTGACTGAGAAGCACCTTAAGTCATTTGCTTGTTCTATCTTTCCACCTTGCACTGTTGAGTCTTCAGTCGTCCATCACTATTAACTAAAGGTTCAAATGCTCGCAAATTTTCTTTGGACTATAGCTGATCGATATACATATAGTTTATTTAGGCATTTAAAAATCGGTGTATTTTACTGATTTATTATTTTCAGAAAAAAAGTAAATCAGTAAATTTAGCAACAATTTCAAAATACTTCTTTAGACTTTGGACTCTGTAATCATCTTATATTTGATTTGCCCAGTATTTAATTTTTCCAGTTTTGCAAAATTATGTGCACTCATCCTGATCACGTAAATAGCTACGTTTAAGTCTATGTACAGTGCTTAAGGTGTATTTCTTGAAAAGAGAATCAGTTTAGCAATTCTTTTTCTTTTGAAAAAATCTTGAAATTGTAGAATTTTTCTTTTTAGATTTGATTTGCTGTTCGGCTAATCGAAATATTACCCTCCCAGCCATTTATAAATAGCCGCGTTTTATCATTCACACCATGAGATGTGCATGTATACTTGACAAGAGTTTTGTATGCAATGTAAAGGTTATATTGTATCGTAACTCGTTTGTTTGATATAAATTGACTGAAATGTGAGACTAAATTCCTCAGCGAACACTCTAGCGCAGTTTGAATCACAGCAAAAATCTTCAGACTATTATAGTAATTTGTATTTTATTTTTTTCCTTTTTTCTTAATTTTATTTTAACGGCCTTTGTCATTTTCTTTGTTGTTTTATAAAACAAAGCTAAGAAAAGAAAAACAAAATTGTTCTGCATGATGATGTAGCAAAAAAATATATTTTGTAGCGCGAACAAACATTATTTCCTGCCAATTTTTTATTAAGTGGCTCCAAACTTCAAAGAAGCCGTTGACTTGGAGGCCTAAACTATTTTTTGTCAAGTGCGAAAAATCCTTACTTTTTGACAGCTAACTTTTGTCAAGTCTAGATTCTTTGTTTCACGTTCGTTTGGACGGATTTCTTACCAAGAAGATAATCAACCCTTTTTCAATTAAGGATGGTGCCTACTAATGTCAGCGCGCACATTTACTGCGAATCTAGATTGAGGGATTCCCGCGGGATTTTAAAGAGAGTAAGAAAAATACACAGGAAACAAGTGTTTAGTGCGAACAGGCACAGTGATCATGTCGTTACATTCCAGTTCTGCGTTTGTTTATCGAATCTTTTTGCGCTCGAATCTACATGTCGATTGATATAAGCTGTATGATCACGCCGTCAACCTGATATATACCCGACCGTCCCCGATATTCCCCACTTATGAAAACATGATCAAGTGTCAATCGCTGACCATCTGGGACGGTCGTAAACAGAATCGGCGGCAAAATCGGTATCGATTCTTTTTTACGACTGTCCCAGATGGTCGGGGATAATCACTTGATCATGCTTTCATAAGTCGGGAACATCGGGGACGGTCGGGTATATATCAGGATCCCCGACCGTTTGGGATTTTCGCTTTAAGCCTGGTTTTCATATACCGCAAAAATCCCAGACAGTCCCGGGGATTCTGATATATATCCGACCTTCCCCGATATTCTTGACTTATGAAAACATTAATCACGTGACTATCACCGACCATCTGGGACGGTTGCAAACAGAATCTGGAAAATAGAATTGTTCCCGATTTTCCCCGATTCTGTTTAGGGCCGTCCCAGATGATCGGGGATTGTCGCTTCATCACGTTTTCATTAGTTAGGAATATCGGGGACGCTTGGGTATATATCAGGATACCCGACCAGCTTAATTCAGTACAACTTAAGGCGTAACATTTGAAAAAAAAAAGTTTTTTAGGTAGCCCGGAAGGGGGTCATTGTAGGTAGGGGGGTCAAGGACACCAAGTGACACCAAGCCCTTAAATCTGGCCCTACTTTATAGTCGTGGAGTTAAAGAATCCTAATCAACCACAATGCATTGTGCGCCTATATTATTGTTTGTTTATATACCTTAGATTCGCTGCTAAACTTAACTTTAAAATATCTGCGTTAAAAGATGAACTGACAATGTATGAATAAATTCTGATGGGTGTAAAATCCTCCAGCATGAAAAACAAGATCGATGGAAATGGATTCTAACAGCTTTACCACTAGAGCTGTCCATTTTGCCTGGCAAAGAAAATGGCGGTTTGACTGAGGATTGGCTATCTTCGGTGTGCAATGCGGATGACTAGGAGTCTTTAAATTAATATTTTCTTTGACTTTTTCATTTCAGGAAGGATTTTCAGCCCTTGCGTGGTCAGCGAGGCAAGGACATGACGAGATAGTAAAGAAACTCATCGCTAAAGGAGCATACTACAATTTGACAGACAAGGTAAGTATTTGGTCACATAAAGGAGAGGTACGTTTTTATTAGGAGTAGGGTTGGCTGGCTGAGGAATCTTGAAACTCATGAAATTGACTCACTCCCCTCCCTTTCAGAAGAAAGATAACGTAACGTTAACTCTCCTTTGAGGAAAACACAGGTTTGAGTTGAGTTTTAGTAATGCCCTCCACTTTGACGCCTCAGCCCCCTCCCCTCCCCCGAATAAAAAACGTATCTATCCTAATTAAACTAGAATATTAAAGTTAAAAATTGATGTAAATCGAAATTGCATTTTTAAGCGGAAAAATTCTTACAGGATTGAGGTCTACTTTCTTTCTTTAATTTGTCAATTAAATTTATGACTCGCGTCTTACTTAGCACTGTAATACACCTCACAGTACGCCGGGTTCTTAAACTCTTACGTAGCGGTATCTAATGAACTAAGGAGCCGGTCATTACCGTCTGGCGAAGGGGTGGGAGGATTTTTGCTAGGTAATGCCATAGGATTTACGTGATCTCCCTTCAGGGACCCCACTGATTACTGTTCTGTCCTTGTTTGGCTAATTCGCCCTAAATTGTCCGACACCTATCCCCCTTCCATTAGGCCATAAATAATGAATGGTTCCTAATGATCTTTAGCGTATGTTTGCTTTTAATTTTCGCTTTATTCTACACCAGAACTCATTCAAAGCATTTAAGTATATTATGGCTTAGCTTAGCAATAAATAAAAACGAATAAAAATAAAAGAAGAGGGAAGAGAGGGAAGAATGTAACGGGAAAAACGATATAAGATGAATAAAAGTGCACAGGCGAGAAGATTAAGAAAAAAAGAAAGTAGAAAACGAGAGAAACCATTATCAATCTCTAAACCTCTACGTCATGCACGTCCAGACAATATTTCCATAACGTTTATTTGACTGTGTCTTCTAAAGGTGCCATCTCTTTCATCTGATTAGAAATTTTGGTTTAATGGTGTTGAAAACGCAACCATGAAAGACATGAACACTCTCGACATTTAAAAGGGTATTAAATTTCGACAAACATTGCCATTACAGTTTGAGTCTTAGATGTCTATCGAGCGGTATATTTATGATTCCTTATCTTTTCTAACTTAAGATAGATCACACGTTATCCTTATATTGATTATTTAAATCTGGGCCTAGATGTTCAAAACCTGATGATCAGTTTTGTCATGGTAACCAAACCGGGATTAGCATTTATCAGGCTTTGAACAACTAAGCCCTGTTATTCGAAATGCTTCAGGGCACTGGACTGATGTCGACCTCCATACACCCTAGATAACGGACATTATCAAGACATATTTAAGAATTTCTTTATTATTTTTCTTGACAAGTGTGAAGTGATTATATAAGAAATTTCCGGCTTCACAGCCAAGTGTTACTTGTAAGATCCTTCTTACAGGGGAGGGGTGAGGAGTAAATTTGTACCTTCAGAAAATTATCATATTCTTTCTTTACAAAAGATAACCATCAAGAATCTGGTTTTTAAAATTCCAGAAGGATTATAAGCAGAAAATTCTAGTTTGTTTGGTTTTTTCTTTTTTTTCGTTTTTTTTTTCACCTTTGTAGTTACGGATTCACCTTTACCAAGTGGAATTGCGCATGTCTTTGAGGCCTGGTACTCGACAGAGATCTTGAGCGTGATTGCGAACGTTTTGTTTTGGTGTCGATTTTATTCTGTTTTCGAAAAAACCGTTTTGAAAGGCAGTTTTTTCAATCAACTTAATCTGGTTTATTGTACTAGTTTTTTAGTATACCAAGCGATAAATCACCTTTTAGCTGTTTTTTCAACCGTCCTCTACCGGTCCTACCGAGTCGTCGGCTTTGTACGTACATAAATGGATGCTACACAGCGCAAGGAGCAGGCGAATAAAACAACAAAACCGTTGCAGAGATACAACTCTGAAGTCAGAAAGATGATCGCAGGATACAATTTAGTGGTAAATACCCACTATAGAAAAACACGCTCTCATATTCTTAACAATCTATATTGTCACGATATTGTCAACATCAACAGAAAGCTAACAGAACATTCTTGTTGCAAATATATGAAAAGTCAAGGCTAAAAAACATTTCTCATGTTGGTTAAAGCTTTCTCTAATATGTTTTTATGACGCAGATCAGCAGTATTACTCATCGCCTCCTATTGAGATACTGAACAATATTTGCTCTTTAAAAAGCATAGGGTCGTACAAATGTTTGGCGAATGAAATGTGTTGATGATATCTGTATACTGTACGCTACAGAAATAAGGCTTTGAGGATCAACATTTAACTTCAGTATAACTAGGAGCCGTTACTAAGACTGATAATCCTACAGAAAGGTCTATTTATTTTGTGTAGCTGGGATAACACAGTTCTGAATCCGGCCTTCAGTTATGAATTTAAAACATTTCAAAAGCATTATTCTGCGAACGTTACAGGTTTTACTGAAAGGAAATGTGCAGATTGGTGCTCTCTAAGGGTTGTGAGCAAGATCTTTTTTTTTTTTTTTTCATAAGTAGGGTATCGCTGAACCATGATATACCAGAAACGAGAGGTTATCTGTGTAGAAGATTTTAAAACAGATGACATGATGTCTGTATTAGTTCTCATAAGGGAGACGAAGGGATAATTACTTAATTATTAGAGGTAGATAACGTCCTGTAATGGTTTCTTATCGAGACGACCATTATACAGGAGTCCAAGGGGGATTGCAACACTTATTGGTTTTGGCAGACCAAGATAAGGTCCAGAACGGTACACCACTGTTCTACAGCACTAGAAAGATCGTGCCAGATCTAGATCTTTTAGTTTAGGCAAAAGATCTCGATAATATCAGTCCTGCAGCACAGGCAAGTCTTTTGTACGGCAATTCGTCGAGTTCTGTCATAATTGTAGCAGTTGCAGATAGTTTGCAGTCAGATAGCATCTTTTATTGCAAAAGAAGAAACTATATTTAGCCTTCCTGCTAGTTTATCTGTCTGCATACCTTTTTGTTGCGCGCTTATAGTTGATAACGGGAAAATGAAACGGCTTTTTTATTATAAAAAGTAGATATATTCATGAGATAAAAAGGTACAGATTAGCATGGAGTACTGTAAACACGAAAAGCAGCAATTAGTAACTGCTGTAGTTAATCTATTTCAGTTCTTCTCTGTATATACTATTGCTGTGTAAACCTTAAATTTGAAATTCATCGCCATCTCTAGAATATTTATTTGAGATAATGTTGAGCACTGTTAATTTCTTAACAACGCCTAAAACGAGTTCTTTTTTCCCGCGTGAAATTTTATGTGCGCCGTTAGAAAGTCCATGATATTTTTTGGCAACTTTGTTAAAACATCCAATAAAATCATTCCAGCTGTCAGATTTATTCTAGCAATGTCCTTCTAGTTGCTTGTGCATCCACAGGCAGCTCAAGCTATGTTTAGTGGTGCTATATCATAAGAAAGAGTTATCTTCTTTCTAACGGCGGAGGGAAAAAATATTATTTAAACTGCTTTAATCCTCAATTTAACCGCACAGGGCGACTCGGAAAGAGTTTGCTGCGGTATTATTACTTTATTTCACGTTTTGACAATTTTATTAGAGACTTTAGGGATAGAGTCTTTAGGGATCGCCATAAAAATTTCTTATACATGCCTTATAATACCACTGATACATACTTGGGCTACCTGTGGTGTATCTAGTTGGAAAAGGCTCATGTTTCGGACTATTATAATTAAAGCCAGTTTCGGTATTTGTGCAGTAATCTCTATTTCCTCCAATATGACATGTTACCAAAACATATCTCAATTTTGGTTTCGGTGGGTTGGTTTTGGTTTTGAGAAAAATCTCACTTAATTTGATGACTCATATAATTTGCTTTGAAGAATGAAGCCGCAGTAATAAGACATTGATGTTCTCTTACATTGTCGAAATTAAATTTGCCTTCAAGCATGACGCAGCTTTAAAAAAAACTCTGAAATAAGACTCTAATTACTTGCTGTCAATCACGGCAAAACCCACAAAAACATTTTATACGTTCATTTAATAGCGCGTCTAGCTAGCCGGCGTTAGGGGTAGGGGGTGGGGTGGAGATAGCGCACCCAGTGCATCCCCCCCCAAATGCGCCGCTGTACAGGCTACGTCTAGCCGGTATAAATGCGGTAAATATCACAATTACAAACAGATGGATTGGTGGATGGACGGACGGACGGACGGACGGACGAAGAGATGGAGGGATAGATAGAGGGATGAAAGGAAGGATGAATGAATGAACAGACAGACAAACAGATTTTATTTGGAGTTGTGCACTTCATTGTACGTGAACTTATTTCCAAACAAATAATTTTAATTAAAAGTATGTATGTAAATAATATTGCTTGTGAATGAATACTGAGATGAACGGGCGGATGGAGGGAAGGAAGGAAGGAAGCATGGATGAAAGGGACAGAAGGGTGGAATAAAGGAGCCTCTAAATCGTTCATTGTATCCTCAGTATTTTTTCTTTTTGTTCTTAGGAAGGAGAGACGGTTCTGATATCTGCATCGCGTGACGGTCACCTTGAAGTCGTCAAAACCTTACTTAGCAAGTTCGCCGACGTTGATGCTTTTGATTCTGTAAGCCGATAAAAGTGTTTATTGAAGTTATCTTCCAGATCTGTACTTTGCTTTTTAGCTGCGCAATTTACACATCCACACATTAAATGGATTTCTCAGTGCGTTTCCGATTCAGACGTACGTAAAGTCTGATTTATGCCAGACGATTCTACTCCGTTCCTCTCACGTCCCCCTCGATCCTCCTCCCTTTTCCTCAATCCAAGAAAACTCTAGATCTGTTGGCAGCGGAAATTCATTCTAATTTTTTTTTCTTTCCTACTTTGCACAGGAAGGAAAAACAGCGCTATTTCATGCCGTTGAACAAGGTCACACGGCGATAGTCAGGGAACTTCTGGAGGCGGGGGCAAAAACAGAAACTGTAAACAGAGTAAGTGAATTATCACCGGCTGTTTGTGTTGAGGAGAGTGGAGATTGAGATACTTCCAAAAGAATATTGCTACAAAGCTGAAAAATTGGTTGCACGCGGAACGCTATAAAGGTGATGTTACACGATTCGCAACGACGATTTTTCGCGCAACAATGTTGGTGATGTTGCAAGTTTTTGAAGGCGATTCAAAAACTCACAACATGTTGACGTGACAGAGATTGTATGGAAAATTGTCCCGCATGCCGTGTTACATGAGAACAATTTTTCAACAACACTGTTGCGCGAAAAATTGTTTTTTCGAATCGTCTTGTGTAACATCACCTTAATACGAACCACATTTGCACTGTAACTTGTAACACGTTGTGCGCACATGTATAACCTTTTTCGAGGACGATGTAATACCAGAAACTGCTACCAGAATACGTAACTTCCCTTAATATATATCCACATATGATTAGTATGGTAGAGTATGGCAGCGTGCGCGATTCAGAGCAAACGTGTAAGTCTTTCTATAATTTCTGTCATTTTTAGGACGGTGAAACTTCCCTCATACGAGCAACTGTAAAGAAACACACAGAAGTTGTTGCGCTTCTATTGGAGAAAGGAGCGTTGGTATCTGCAGCAGACAAAGTATGAAATTGATAATCATAGCTTGATATATCAGTACACACTGATAGTTGGCTTGTATAAATCTTTATAAATAGTTTCTTTGCTGAAAGGGTCGTTTTGCTCCTTCGTGTGTACCAAAGATTTCATGTAAAAAAGGTTGTGGCGGGAGCAGAATTTTGCTCCAAGCTCACGCTCCCTGATATTAAACTGGTTAAATGTCAGCGAACATGACAACACCATGTAGCAAACTCCCACAGCATGGTCTCTTGTGCGTACTAGTTGTGCAAAATGACCTGAGAGCCTGCCCCTGAAGCAAAACCTTAGTGTGTATGGACCTTTATGGTATTGCGCAATATTTCATGTGTATCGGAAAAGGGTTTTCGTCCCTATGATGTGATATATTTTATTTCAATCTTCAAGTATCTTTTCTGATATTATGAGTACCTTGCATAAGGGCCTTTTCAATGGTTAAAGCTGGGTTTAGATCCAAGATAGTTAATGAGTGGTATAGGTTACGTAACACTGGTTTTCTTGGTTTCTTTTTCAGAGAGGAGACACCGCTGTACACATAGCCGTACGTGGTCGATTTAGACGAATTTGCGAACTACTTTTGAGAAACCCAAAAGACGCAAGATTACTGTATCGACCCAATAAAGCAGGAGAAACGCCTTATAACATTGACAGGCAACACCGCATAAGTATCTTAACACAAATATTCGGCACAGGTATGTCCGCCAGCTCGAAACATAGAAACATCAAATGCATGTTTGAAAATTAGTAGTACTGTGCTTTAATGACTGTGCAGAGATAGCAATGTTGCTAGGTATAGCTTTTAAGGCTCTCTTGGAGGTTTTTGTGAAGAGGATGGAAAGGGGAGGGGTGGGTAAAAGGGGGACCTGCTTTGACGTTGATACTTGTATTTTAAAGTACCCCTAATGTCTACGACCATATTTTAAGGACTTAAGATCTCAAATTGTGTACGGAATCTGGGGCTACTGAAGAGTAGGGTATTACTAAAAGACCATATTCACCATAGCCGCTATGATAGCTTTCATATTGTAATGCAAATTAGCCATGAGGTCTTCCAGGGGGCAAACATTGGAAGAAAAGACTATTTTTAATAAAATCCACCGCAAATTTTAAAGATCAAATTCAGTTTTTGACAAATATTAACCAACCATGCAAAAGTATGTTATGCGAGTGGTCGAAATCCCTCGCCGATTTTAGCAGTTTTAAGTTGTTTGCCCTATCGGAAACCATGACTTATTAGCATCACAACGAACAACAAACATGGCGGCTATCGTGAATATGGACAATAGACCTTTTTACTAATACAGCGGCCATCTTGAATATATTAATTTTTCATTGTTTAAATCTCAATATTATGGGATATCCAGGGGGCAAACAAAGGCCGCTGTATTAGTAAAAAGGTCTATTGATGACAAGATTCACCTAATTGATGAATTTAAATTAATTTCTGCTGAAAATATGTTCTGTCCCGCCCTCTCTCCCTCGTCCTCCTCTTTATCCTGCTTTTCTTCATGTTTTCGTTTTGTTTTTGGGTTTCTGGTGCTTTGAATTGAACACCTTTTATGTCAAGCTTTTCTGATAAAGATCGAATACCATGAAGACGGGAAATGCTTAGACTTTCTTACGATTATCTGTCTTCCCCACTTGGCGTACACAGACAATAATCCACTAAGTACTTTGCTGGAGATCAGAACAACCAAAGTTTTGATATCCAAAATATTTTTTATTTTTTATTTTATTTTATTTATTTTTATTTTTTATTGACTACCAAGAGAGGAATCATCTTTTGCCTTGACTTGCTGATTGAGAATAAGGCCCAGTTCAGACGTCGAACTTTTGCCGTGCCGAATTCAATGTAAATGAGATGATAATGAGTAGAAACAATAGATTTAACTGCATTAGATTGAACTTGAATAATTTTTATTTCGATGACGTCACGAAAATATCGTTCGCACGCGTTATCTTTTTCTAAAATAACTAAAAAACTAGAGGGTAAAATGTCTTCAAAATTCTATATATTTTTTAGTATTTAGAAATTCGGTACTGTGGAGTTTTTTTTTATTCGGCAAATTCAAGATTTCGCATTATTTGAAATATCTGTAGTACCGAATGTTTTAGCATTTGTGTCAAGTGAAAGATAAGGTAATGGACTTTCATTATGAAAAGTTTTAAAAAAATTCACCGTGGAAAACTTGTGTTTTAAATTTTTTAATGAAAAGATTGGCCTTCATTATTGCTGACGTAGTTACCATGGTAACCTTATATGTGATCAGCTCCATAAAAATTGAATCCCAAACTCATGAACTTTAATATGGTTGGCCTGTTGGGTATCAATGTGTAAGCCTGCATTAGCCATAGATCACTATGTCCTATTGATTGGAACTACCGAAAACTCTAGGGAGCCACCTTAAGCGCAAAAGATGTTCCCACGAAGAAATAGAGCGTGAACTCATCTGATTAACAAACATAACGAATACTTGTCTTTTAGGTTTGCTTGTGGGAGGTAAGAAGTGTAGCGAAGAAGTCATGGGTTACGACGTTTACACCAGTGCTCTTGCAGACGTGCTGTGTGAGCCGTCTCTCAGCATGCCGCTGACCGTAGGAATGTATGCGCGGTGGGGTAGCGGGAAATCATTTGTTTTAAGAAGACTTCAAGGTATGTGTAAAGCGACCATTACCGTGTTTCACAGTCTCAAGTTTTTTTTTTTTTTTCTTTCATTGGCTCGCTTGGTTTTGTTCGTTTCTTCGTCTTTATTTTTGATTTTGCAAGGTTTTTGTTGCTTTCCTTTTTTGCGCTCACTTGTTTTTCAAGTAATAAAAGCGAGACCTTTTTACTTTAAGCGCAATGTTTTCCCATTTCAGATCACGTGTCATTCTCTTGGGTTTTGTTTCTTTGTTTCTTGGAAACGCTCGAGGTGGCACGTTAATATGGATGAACCACGAACAAAGAATCTTATTCCCATGAGGATGACACGTGGTCTGAAATGGGAAAACATTACACCCAAAGTAAAGAGGTCCATTAGCCAAGAAAGTTTATCTGTTTGAACTGACTAACCCATCGTTTGTAATGTCTTGTCAGTTGACATACACATACATCTATGCGGGTTTTCTTTCTTGGCTTGTTACGTGTTTTATTTTAATCCGCTGTCTTCAAGCGCATATTCAAAGCGGACTGCTAACCTAGCAAAAAGTTTCAAGTATCAATAATTCATTTTGTTTCTTTGTAACAGAGGAAATGAGGGAATTCGCTCACCAAGATATGCGTCCAGTTTTTCAGTTTTCTCGTTTCATCTTCATTATCGTCCTCGTGTTGTCACTAATCTTTGGTGTAATCATGTGGGCCGCTCTAGGCATCATAGAAGGCATTTGTATTGGACTTGCGCTTTTTATTAGCGCTTATTCATTATTCTTATGTGCATACGTGGCAGACAGACGCTATACTAATGGAGAGACCCCCTGTGCGATTGGTGGATACGTTGCGAATTCAGTTGCAACGCTAAAGCTGCTCTCGCAGTTCATCTTCTGTATTCCTCCTTCACCTAGCGCTATGAAGTCCTCTCTGCCTGTGCGGTTTTTCTTCACGGATTTCAGCAAGTTGACTTGTAGTGGAAGTGAAGCTGCCTCGTTGGTTGGGATGATAGAAACGCTTTGTGACGTCGTGGAGTCAGAATTCGGATTCTTTGTTAGTCGTCTTTATCGTGTATTTCGGGCTCCACATTCTGAGTACGAGGACACAGGATACATCGAAGCTCGCTGGAAACGCTGTTGTTGCTGCATTCCAACGTTTATTATCTTTTTGTTTGTGATTATTTGTGGCCTGACAAGCTTGACCTTGTTTACGGTTAACGGCACCGATGGAGGTGGAATTATAACTGGAATAGAGATAGCAACAGCGGCTGTTGTAGGTGTGGCACTGCTTGCTCATCTCCCAACACTTTGTTCTATGTTGTACTCGCTTGCCTTTTCTCAGAAGAAACGGATCTCAGTGGTTGCGACTCAGTTAGGTCTGAAAGAGGAAGGTTTCATTCACGCTTTGAAACAAGAAGTGGAATTGCTAACGGATCTTGTGAATTGCGTGGATGGATTCACGCGGCATCAAACACGCATCGTCATTGTTATCGATGGCTTAGATAACTCGGAGCAGTCCAAAGTTCTTCAGTTGCTTGACTCTGTCAATCTACTATTCACGGATCCCGAAGCACCTTTTATCATACTAATGGCGTTAGACCCAAGGGTCATTATCCGAGCAATTGATCAAAGTTTCAGCAGTATTTTGCGGGAATCTCACATCAGTGCCTCGGACTACCTCAAAAGTATTGTGCAACTCCCTTTCTATCTCCCAGAACCGAAATCCAACTACACGGGAGTTCTGCCTCCAAATGTAATGAGTCTCTTGGAGGATGTTCGTAATGTTGACTACGATAGCGATTATCAACCGGACATCGACTTGCGTCCGAGCAGCATTTTGCATGACGAGATGGAATGGGACGGCGAGATGCTTCAGTATGATAACGATAAGAGGAAACACAGGGACTTCCATAATTGTAATGGAGGTGTACCGGGACGCTTGCATCCCGACTTGAATCTAGAGTCGTCCATGATTTATGAACCAAACGAGCGCGACCCTTGCTTAGCACTTGACCATCAAAAAATGTTAGAAAAGGAGCTGGAGTTAGAAGAGCGAAGAAAAATCTCTGCTGACTTAGCCCAAGTTTTGGCTGATAACGAAACAGTAAATCCTCTCGGAGTAAAACGGCTTATGAACATTGTGTCTCTCACTTGCCGGCTTCTTCGAGCTCGTGGGATCGAGTATTCCTGGAAACGACTTGCCGCGTGGGTGAGTCTTGTAGATGGATGGCCGTACAAGACATCTTGGCTCGTTCTGCTTATTGAGGACAGTAATACTCATATTCGTGATAATGTCTGCCTGAAAGACCTCTATGAAGCAACGTTGTCTGCTATGCCAGTTATCAACGAGGTTGATTGCATGGTTGACGGGGACCCTGTGTATTTTGAAACATTTCTTTCGTCCCATCAGCCATTTTTAAGAGCAGCAGACGTGAGACGGTTCTTGGTAAGTACCATTCATTTGGATCAGTCGTTACGGCGGCAGATGGTCGAGTGTCTTCACGCTGGATTGGGAAGCGGTAATGCAAAATCCGAGACAGAAAGTGTGGGAAAACGAAGTTCTGCTTATCAGGTAGGGAAAAGTAATAATCGAAAATTATGACAGACCGAAATCAAAATTATAGAAAATCAAAGAGATGCTGTGATCGAGAGAAAATGAAAAGATTAGAATTCTTTACGTGGTTATTTATGTGTTCCCTCCTTCTCCCTTTACTCCATGCTGTCTTTCCTTTTTCCTTGTCATATTTTCATATTTTCATCATTCCATTCAATTCCTTCCTTTTTCCCTCCTTCCATCCATCCATCCATCCATCCATTCCTTTATTCGATTATCTGAATAATTGTTTGTCCGTCTAGTCCCTCTGCGTACTTAGACATATTATCTTTTTTACAGCTGAGTGCCTCGTACAATATCAAGGACAAGCAAATAAACTTGAACGGCTTCACCATTGATGATGTTTGCAAACAGGTACGAAAAAAAAAATTAGACCTAATATAAAAAAGTTGACGCAGAGAAGATGAATTTAAACCTGTTTTTATTACGTTTTTTCTCAGCTTTCCGAGCTGGAAGGTTTAGATCAAAAGCAAATATCTACCTACCAGAAAGTTGTGACTGACAACAACATCAATGGCAAAGTATTAGCAACCTGTGATCTCAGCGAACTGAGTCACATTATGGGAATGACTTTTGGTGACTGGCAGTTGTTTAGAGCATGGATTGTTAATGCAAGATATCCTCAAGAGTGTACCAACTGGTTAGGAATTAAGCGTTTTCTGCTACACGTTTATAAATATTTATAACAATGTTCACTATTTTACTAATATTATCCTCCCATCTGAAGCAGGGGTGGATCCAGGATTTTTTTCAGGGAGTGATGCACCATTTATATTCAGGACTCAAGCACCAAAAGTCGATAATAAAGCCGTAATTAACTGTAAATTACTCATCTCAAGAGGGGGTGCGCAGCCCATGTACCCCCCTGGATCCACTCCTGGGAAGCCCCTCCCCCAACCCACTCGAGTTCCAATTATTAAAAACGTCCCTTTGGAAAGTATTTCCTACTTTTCCTAATTTTTTAAAGACCTGACTTTCAGACCATACCAATACCTTGTGCATGTGTATGTATCTAATGATCAATGCTCATTATAATTTATTTTAGTCATCCTATTGGTCGATGTCTAAGTCCCGGGGAAATGCAATGTCAGTTACTAAAGACATCGTCAGGTGAGTAGAAATAACACGGACACGTGTGAGGAAAGAAGTTATAGGGTTAATTGAGAGTTGTTCTTTTGCTTTGCCTGGTCTTGCTTGCTATATGTTGTGATTATATAGGCTGGTTCTCATCGTCCAAAACTTGAACAGCGATCGTCAGCGTTTGTCAGCGATCATCAGATATCATCAGCGACAATATGTGAACATATGGTAGCGTTACTCAGGGATCGTCTAGTCAGCGATCATAGGGTTCAGTGATTTGGACGGCCATGAGAACCAGCCTTATGGAGCGCACTAAAAATAATGGATTTCTGTGTGTTGTGGCATTCCGTAACATGTTTCTACTCAGGCTCTGTAAGTTATACTAAAAAGATACTATCCTTGTCATCCTATCCGTCCATCCTTGTATCTGATCAGACAATAAAAACTGACCATAGTATCGCTGGTAAAATTAAATTTTATGTGTACTGAGATACCTTATCCGTTCTTTTTTAATTTTCTTTCCCAGCTGGCTGGGACCAAGGTAATATCTTGGGTTCTCCAAGAAGCCCGACGATGTCTGAACAAAATGAAGGCGTTCAAAACGGTAATTTTACTTCAGGATCACAACTGGGTGAAACTGAATCCGCACAGAAGAATAGCGAAGTTCCCGTTGATGAGAACGGTGTACCTCAGATCATTCTGCAGCCACCATCATCGCCAGGAACCGAAGAGGAAGACAACTGTGAAACCACGGAAACGGAGCTTGAAAACAGAGACGACGAGGACGAACCAGGACAATCAAGAATGCAGCGATCTACAAAAGAAAATAGGAAATCTAAAGAAGAAAAAAGCTATAGTGCTGTTGAAGAAAAGATGGATAATAAATCCCATCAGAACAGTAATAAGAAAGAGAAAGAGGAAACGTTAGTTGATATTGAAACTGATAATGAGACTCTACCATTAGAGAAAACCGGCTCATATTCATCTCAGCCACCTATCGCATTATTCTTCAAGGAACACGAAGAATTTCCTGCACCACCTAGCTATACTGACAGCGGTAGTTCGGCGAAAAGTAAGGGCAGTGCTTCTCATGACTTGATGTTCTTTAACGAATCAAATGGGCTTCCCAAAAGAGATCAAGAAAACAAGAGGACGAGTTATGAAGACGACTTGTGGATTCCAATGGAAAAACCGCGAACTTCCTCTGTAGGTTCCACTGGCAGCGCGGATTTTCCACCTCCTCCCTCCCCTCCCACGATACAGGCTATGGAATGCACATGCGAGATGATGACCCCCGAAGAATCCCAACACCTTGACGAAGCCAAACCCAACAATTCTCTATTCTCAGACGTAGAAGAAAGCAAGAACATAGGAAGACCTTCGCCTATAGTTTTGACAAAGGTTAAAAATGGCCCTGTAACGAATGCTGTGGTCGTGAAACAACAACCAGGAAGCATCAGCACTGGAGATGTCAGAAACTCTCCTCCCTCCACACCTCGTTCTGTCAGCGAATCCACGGGTACAGAATCGACAATGTTCCCTGATCATAACAGAAGTGGCATGCCGAAATCCTATAGCACTGATATCCGATATTTACCTTCGGGAATGAGCGAACCCGCTGGAGTTAGACCAGTGTCTACTTCAGACATGAATAATCAGGCTATCCGTACTGCGCCCAGTCTAAAGCAACGATCAGGATCAGAAGGCTGGGTTTCTCCCAAATCAGGGTCTCCTCCTGAACAACACCGAAATGTACAGAACTCGAAAAACAATTTCAATGACGGTGACACTAATGACTTTCCTCCACCTCCGCCTCCTCTTTTGAATGATTCTGGCGGGGACCAACAAGATTCTCCCTGGGTCCCTCTTTTACAAAGGTTTCAAGTGGATAAAGATGCTGCTATATACATGGAAAGCGAAGAAAACCATCGGCGCCCACGGTCAAAACACGGCTCAACAACACAAGACCAAAAGCCGCAAAAGTTCCGAAACTACGCTCCAACTTCAAAACCAAGTGCTGTGGAGGTCAAAAGCAACGAGAGCAAAATCGACAAACGTAACGAAACATGTGTATAGATAAAATAAGAGTTGGATTTACAGTCGGTTTTGGAAATGAAGCAAAACGAGCTTCCGGTGGCAATGCTTTTGAAGATATCCTACCTTGCTATCCTACCTTGCTATCCTTCCTTGTAAGTGTCCTCAGTAAGCCCTAGTCATAAACTCCCTCGTTTGCGACGCAATTAGACTATTGGGTTTTACTAGAATGATGCCTCAAAAGAGCTCCAGGATATGAGACTAAGTTGGCAAGAGAAATAGATGCACTTTTTTAAAAAAGTGTTGTCGCGACCAAGAGCGGCAAGCAACAAGCCAAGACCGCGAGGGATGTCGGTATTTTTTAATTGCAATTAATGTAAAATCTGCGAACAAAGAGCGCGATAGCTAATAGCTTATATTCACGATAGACGCCATGATGGTTTTCGCATTGTAATGCAGATTATTCACGTGGTTGCTGAGGGG
>WUAP02008904.1:0-20052 GCA_015163945.2 Stichodactyla helianthus | reverse complement strand
TATCAAAAACCCTCGGCTACGCCTCGGGTTTTTATATTTGATAAAACACTGCTGCTCGTTTTTTAAATACTACATAATGAATGAAATATTTCATCTTGATCATCAGCTATCTATCAGTGACTGGTTGTATTTTGAGAACATGGGTGCTTACTCGAGTTCTATTTGCAGTAGTTTCAACGGATTCCCTAGTGCGCGACACACCTATTACTATGTAACAACAAAAACATGGTGAGAATTGGGTAGTTTGACTTAATTTGCAGTTCCATGAACCATAATCTGAACCATAATCCATAATTCTGAACCATAATCCATGAGATAAAAAGTGGAAATCTTGGGAACTGCGAAGATTGGGGTGTCAGGTCAAAGGAAATAGTTGTCATGGACCGGGATGCACAAACATATATTTAATACGATAGCCGGCCTAGGAGATTGCTGCAAGAGTTGCATGGGAAATTGCCTACAGTTCAGATCACTACATGTACCATTTGCCTTCCGCTCTGAGAATAGGCCATATGCATGATGGCGTCATTTTACTACTACTACCAGAATGCTTTGTCAAAATGTTTTCTTATTCAGATTTTTCTACTCTCTTGGGAATAAAGAGACAATTGGTAAAATTTGTCTGACAATAGAAGCCACTCAAAGCATTCTGGTCTTGGTAGTAAATTACACCATCATGCAAATGGCCTATTTCTCTGCGTACCTCTTTGGCAATTGAATTAATAATTTACAGTTAAAATTATGTTCCATTTTTTCAGGAAAACCCTCAAAATGGCCATGGAATATTTTGATTATGGGATTCTTGAACTTTGAGATGTCGTTCCTTTTCCAAAGAACCCAAGAGTTATTGGTTTGAAAAAAAGGAATACCACAGAAATCTATCCATGTTATTATGGGATAAAGATATACAAGATAAATGTTTCCTATGTGCCAAACTTTATCTTTTTCATTTTTTATTTATAAAGAACACTTAGCTCTTTATGGGTTTTTATCTGACTGCAATTTTGATAACGTTTATTTGCTTTTCTTGTTCTATTACTAGTATAAGATTAAGACTTCATAAAATTGAACAGAACAGATTTCTGATAAGAAGAAATATATATTTGCATTAATTAGAGTAATGATATAATTGCATATAGGTGATTTGGAAAAATTCTTAGGTAGGGGAATAAAAGAACAAAGACATGGCAGCCATGTTGGATGATATAAGTGATTTGGAAAAATTCTTAGGTAGGGGAATAAAAGAACAAAGACATGGTAGCCATGTTGGATGATATAGGTGGTTTGGAATCATTCCTAAGGGAATAAAAGAACAAAGACATGGTAGCCATGTTGGATGATATAAGTGGTTTAGAATCATTCAATTATATAGTAAACCATCTAAGGCAGTTTTCCTGCATCCCAAAATCTGAGTGAATACGATTGAAGAAAAATAAATAAAAACTTCGTTTAAAGGTAAGTACATTAATTTACACGTTTATAAAACGTTCTCTCCAACATTACACTCTCTTGGAGAGTAGCGACAAAATATTTTAGATATTAAAGTTTACACACATTTCATTGCAACTGTAAAATAAGAACAGGAAAAAACCCCACAATGTTTCTACTTAGAAATGAGGATTAAAAAAGATTTTGTAGGAAAAATACTTCTGAAAGTCCAAATCTGTTCCGGAGTTTTTTTCTATGATTTTGTACGGAAGATAAAAAGATAATTGTCCAGCTATTCAAGTCTGAAAACGGGTTTTTTAAAATCATATTTTCAAAAGTCCTGTTCGATAAAGAAGTGACATTAAATGAACTTCACTTGAAGCACTACGCCATGACAACAGGAAAACATACCACGCATGTCTGGAAAATCATTAACACTCTTAGCGACCATCGAAATAATTTTCGGTAAAGATATTTTCACGAAGAAAAAAAATGAATTCATAACATTTTGGTGATATAAATTAATAAGATAGGGAAAAAATGAAGAAAGAAGAAAGAAAGAAAAGAAAGAAGCACAAGAGCTAGTGCTTTTGAAACGCGCCCGCCATTTTCCCGGATGCGTGGTACGTTTGTCATCAGCGCCCTTTATAATATCACAAAATTAAACAAAAATGCCATTTTGATAAAAACGCCATACCAATCCCACACACTGTTATAAGAGATACATTTTTCGTTAAGTCTTGGAGACACGAAGCGATGTTCCTTGCGACGTTGCTTGCAACGGGGAAATCGCAACGTGTGTCCTATTTTCTATTTCTCTAAAATTTTGTTTACTTAATTGAAAAGGTTTCTCCAAGTTTCACACAAATTGAGTACGTTTTTTAAGGCGTAATGAGTAGATAGTATTATAAATAAGTTAAATATCTATGACCTTTTAAAATAAAAGTATGGCCAGATTATTTTACAGCTACAATAATCGATAGTCTAACTAATATATCTATCAAAGTCTTTTATCAAGTCTTTCTTTGTGTTTGTGCTTCCAAGATGAAATGAAAAAAGATTTTTAAATCTTTCATAAAACACAGAGAAGCCCTTCAGTCGATAAAAGTATAAAAGATAGGCTGTGCTTATGTACATGTATGGGAAACATACATTCATGTACATAAAGGAAGGACATTCCTTTTGCAAGCCTTCAGTTCAGTCCGCATTTTTTGCTACCAGATGTTTAGACGGACGGACCCAAAATAATGATGATTCAATACGATTCCAGTTGGGATGGAATGTGCTACAGCTGTGGAGAACATCACGCAAGGATTTCGTCACGCTGCATACCGTTTCTTCAAGTTTTCTCGCACACGCTGGAAAGATACAGAAGAATAAAAGATAGTGACTTAGAGAACAGTTCAAACCCGAGCTCCACAACACAGTGAACTCAAAGCATCGAAAACCTTTTCGTTTTGTCGGCACAGTCCTAATTTTACAGATATCATACCTTGTCGTAAAGCTTGGCTCTCAATCGGTTGGTCTTGTAAAAAGCAGTGCGTCGATCCTCAGCTTTCTGCGCTTTTACTTCTGGTAGATTATTGTAGAGTCTAGAAAATATGAGATTCAGAATCGAATTACTTTTGGTAACATTCAGTCAGTCAGTCTGTCTGTCTATCATTTAAATGGTAAGTTAAAATTACCTCAGGTTCATCTCTTTTATTTCCTTTTTACTCATTTGTCTTGGTTTAGCACGATGAAGTCTCTCTGGAAGATAAGGGTACGACAGAAAGTCATGAGTAAGTGCAGAGAAATCTAAAGCAGCGCGCGCGCAAATTTACCCAAGTATTTATCTGCCCGTTTAATGACGCTTTTCCAGAACCTTCCTCCTCTTTTTGATTCTTTGCGCGCCTAAATGGCACTATAAAACTTTCCCGAATTCTCTTGCATGACCACGAAACAATAGTTTCAAGTTTGGATGCGCAAGCAACATTGAGAAAAAGTTTTAAGGCTCGGACAAAGGATTCGGAGTCGCCTGCGACGTTGCTTGCAACGGGGAAATTGCACCGTGTGTCCAACCGTGCTGATGTCGCATAAGTAGAAACGAGTTCCAGAAGTAGAAACAAGTTCCGTGGGTGGACACACGGTACGTTTTCCCCGTTGCAAGCAACTTCGCAGGGAACGTCGCATCGTGCCTCCAAGCCTTTATAGAGTAAATGATGAGAATATCAAGTTCAACCTCGACTTACAACTATTGTTGCGTTGTTCATTCAAGGAGAATTTGGGAAAGGTTTATTGGGTAAAGTGCCAGCGCTGTAGCAAGCTTTGCGTACGCCTAGCAAAATTCTTGATCGCTTTTTAACATTACACAATAGAAACGCTCATATCCAGAACAGGAAAATAATCATCTCTTCTTAACTAGTTTTAGAGATACCTGTCTTTGGATCTTGTGTCGGTTTGCTGACGGAAGGCTTGCTAGCAGGAATCTCCTTCTTGGACACACGTTCCTCTCCCTTGCTCTTACTCACTCCATTCTCACGTACGCCTCGATTGTGTTCTATCCTCGTAAGTCGTGCTCGAGATCTCTTTATAAAATCAGGCTTCGCAAAGCAGAAAGCTTCTTGGAGGCTCAGCTTCTGCATCGACGTAGACGGGGCTGCAGCTGGCGGACTGAAAGTTTTTTTAGTTTGATCATCGAATCGTAGTCGGTCGGGTTTGACAACACTTGACTGTAGATTTGGTTTACTCTGTTTAACTACATTAGAAGATGGAACAGGATGGCTGTAATGTCTATTGGTCATCGGGTAAAACCAGCTCGGACCAGATGGGGAATGCTGAGATTCGGAATTCGATCTGGTAACCGGCGAGTTTTGACTTGCAACATGACGCTCTCTGTGGTGCCTACTTCTTGACTTCTCTTTTTTAGACTGGTTTGTAAGATGTGAACCATTTGGGTTTGTGTCTTCCAAGCCTTCAGAAGACCTGGAGCTATATTCCAGATTGCGTGAGTGTTTCTCGATAGGTGAGTTTTGACTTGCAATAAGTCGCTCCTTTTCAGTGGGCATTGAAGCACCCTTGGTAGCCATTGGCTTATCAGACCCCATCCTTTCAAGCTCGCCATCAACATGTCTGTGATGCTTGTGATGTCTTTTACTTTTACCTACGATGCGAATAATTTGTTCGTCTGGTTCCTCATCGCTTTCTCGTCTCGTTTGTACCCCAACGTCTACCAATCCCTCCTTCTTGTGGACTCTTCGAGGCGTTTTCGGAGAAGGTACGTTAACAGCTACGTCCATTGTTCGAGGTCTCTGTGGATGGTACTTATCATTAACAGTAGAGACAAGACGACTTGGCTCAGGAGGTGTCTCCTTATGAACAGCACAGATACACTTTGGTTTTAAGGAATCGTGTTCAGGTGGTTTCAGTCGCCTAGACTGACTGGACGGTACAAGGACCGGAGTCTTGGATACTTTTCTAAGTCCTCGATTTGAACGGGGCAAAGTTACATGCAAGGCATTTCGACTTGCCATTGGTGTCTCAGAAAGAGAGGTATCACTCAATGCACTACTAGTTGTTGTAGCAGTGGTGGTGGTATCCCTGTACCGTAATCGTGGAAAACTCGGAACGTCAACAACATTGACAGTTTCCAGCAACTTTCGAAGTTTAATTTGACGTGAAAGAGAAGAGCTTTTTACATATCCATTGTACAACTGGTCTGATTCAGTGGATATTTCACTAGATGAACTGGCGTATGAGTGGGAGCGTGGCTTTCTGAAACGCTCTCCGTCGAGTTCAGTTTCAGAACTCGTGGCTGCTCCGTCCAGTGGTTTGGAGAGCAACGAAGAAAGTCTACTTAAATGAGAGGAAAGGCTGTCATTTTTAGTGTACCGAGGACTTGCTTTAAGACTTTCTTGAAAGCGTTCCCACATTTGATTAAGGTCCGCAGTTTTTGTCGAAGTAGAGTATTCCTTTATGGAAGAACTTTCATCAGAATGTGGTTCCTCTTTGGAGCCAATTCTCGCATGACGTGGTTTTCCATGTTGGACTAGTTTACGACCTCCTATGTAGTCATCAATGACTTGAGCTTCTTCAAAATGACTTCCTCTACTACGACTGCGGGGGCTTTCTTCCTTGTCCCTCGAGTGTCGTTTCTTACGAGTTTCTCGGTCTTCTACTGAATGATGACTGCTGTTTCTGTCTCTCGAACCTGGTCGTCTCCTTTCCTGCGAGCTATAAAGTTTTGCAGTCGAATGCTTTTCATGTGCGTCATGATTCGACTGATTAGGTGATTGGCTTGTCAGTGTGTCATCTTTAGACTTCTCATCTGTGCTCACCTCTTCTTGCATGCTGCTATGCACAGGCGAAGACTCTGGCGATACGTAGACCACACCGCTAGATGGCTTGGGCACTCTTCCTGGAATTGGTGATAGGCCCATTGCCTTTCTTCTCCTGTTCGTGCTTCCTGGACCAGAAGAGTGCCGTATGTCATACACTCCAAACGTAGAAGAAGAGTTGCCTGTGATTTCTGAATCTCGATCGACAGATTTAGGCTGTCGGAGTGCGATAGGGATGTAAGGTTGATATATACTTGACGACGATGACTCTGTTGTTGGGCTTTCTCTTGATCTTTCGCTTGGATTGTGAATATCTTCTTTACGCTCCTCGATGTCTTCGATTTCAATCCCATCTGATGACAGTTCTGGCTCGTCGTCCCTATCTTGTGGGACAACATCTAAAGATTTTTCTGAGGTATCTTGGTATTTCTCATTATCACTTACCACAACTGGACTTACAATACCTGCACCTAGCGACAAATGGAATCTTCTAGTCTCTTCATCCACCGTTGAGAAATCGGACCCGTTGGAACTAACAGACACTTGAATTCGTCTTAAAGGATCGCGATCTACACTCCCATTAATCGAAGAAATATCTCCAGTAAACTGTCCTGATCTGGTTTTTGGTGTTAGACTTGATTTACTGTTGATGCTACTCGAATGAAAATTCACTTTGCTAGACGTTTCTTTCGATGATTTCAGCTCTTGTTTTTGATCTTTTTGTTGTCTGATATACTTTATATCTCCTTCTAAAACCGCTTCGTAACTTAACAAGTCATCAGTGTCCTCTGCTTCGTCATGTGAAGACATCAGACTATTTGATCCAGTTGAATACAAAGTTCTTTTTTGACGACCAGCATCCTGACCCCATGCTTTCTCATCAGTTTTTAAAATGCTCAAAGGAGTCTCATACCGCGACAAACTATTTTCTTTTCCATGGACAACCTCGCTTGTACTGACAGGAAAAGAGTTAAGATGAGAGTGACGGCTGTATGAATCGTTTTCAGACTTCCTCCCTCCACTAGAAGGAGCAGTACTCTGAGCATTTTTATCGCGAGATGCAAAAGAACTCGAGCGAGAAGAGACATCTGCGCCACTACAAATGTCTTGTACCTTCCTAAGCGTTTCTTGCTTGAGGCTTTGGTCGTTACTTTTCCCCAATTCTTGCTTATCACTACTAGATTCTGACAAATCACTTGCATTTATCGTCCAGGCTTGCTTGGATTCGAGCTTTCTGTTCCACCTGTTATCCGACAACGAGGACAATTTCGAAACCTCGTTAGAGGCTTCTATCTTCTTCAAGCCATTGTCAAAAGGTTTTTGCATGCGATTCCGTTGAGTAATTCCAGATTCATTTTCTGATGACCCAGTGCTTCCAAAACTACTCTCGTGAAGTCTTTCGTTTCTGAGTTTATTCAGGTAATCTTGTGTTGCCTTGAAATTCGGTCCGAGTAGCTTAGATACAGGACTCTGTCCGTCGTCTTCGCTGCTCAGAAGCCCGCTTCGTACATTCTCCAATGCTGTCGGCCGAGAGAAAAATTCTTTTTGTGATCTTGAGCATCCATGCGGGTCTTCTAACGCAGAAGACTTACTTGAACCTTCCCCAGTTGCTGTTCCATACAAAACTTCAGTCGATGAAGGAATACTTTGCCGTGGAAATGACATTTGAGAAGTCGTTCCAGACTGTAGATTATAAGGTCCTGGTTGCACATTAGAATATGGCTGTCTGTCCAATTGATCTGAATACATGTACCTATTAGAAGTAGTCTGTCTGTCCGAAAGTGAATTCACCGGTGGAACTCCTTGTGTAGTCGGACTATATGATGTAGTTAAGCCTTGCTGGTTTATCTGGAGGGAGCCCTGAGGGTCCTCTGGTGAACCATGGTGAGAACGCATCGGGATAGCAGGTATTGTGCCTAATGGTCTTTCCTCGCCATTTCCAACAAAGCGAACGCTAGGATCACTCCCTCGAACTTCTAAAGCGCCATATGTAGCACTACTATCCACCGATTTTGAACGCGAACCATGTCCTTTAGGTTCTGTTCCAAGAAAATAATTACTTGCCTGAGATTTCGCTTCATCTTTACTCCCGAAGTCCGTTATTTGGGTAGGAGCTTCGAACTTTTGCATCACAGCATTACGCATTTCATCCTGGGCAAAGCTGCCCATCCCTTGGTTCGAAGTTCCAGTTGGGAGTTTGATAAGAGCTTGAGATGTTGGGCTTCCTCCTCCAGATAACCAGCTTGTATTACTGACTGGTGTGACACTGGCAGTTTGTGACACAGCCGAATGGTCTTCAACTACACCCTGTTGCCTTGGAAACAATGACTGTGATCCCTTAACTTGCTCTGGTGACAAGTGCGATTGCAGACTAGGACTGATATTGACTTCTGAACCAATTAAGTTAGGGTCGCCGGTACCAAAAGCCTGGTTTCCAGTTGATAACTGAAGACCTATCCCAGAACTAGAACTGCCCATGACGTTGCTAGGAGATACATGCAATTCAGAAGTACTGTTGCTATGGTTACTCATTTCTAGTGGTCCTGAGGTTACAGGAGTAGCACCCGAGGCATAAGAATCTGAATTGAGTGATCCTTGTACGTCACCAACTAAGAGATGACCAACTTGGCTTAAATTACTGGATTTTGTGCTGTCAAGGTCGCCGTTTCCTACTGAAGGCTGGGACCCTGTTCCTGGTGTGTTGTCACTGGATGACCCTGCACTGAGTGGATAGCTGACGAGGCTTGGAACAACTTGTGCAGCTTTGGGTGCCGCTACTAGAACCTCAGAACCATCGCGTCCATCGGGTTGTAGTCTCTCTCTAGCAGATATAGGAGCTTTAGATAGCAACGTCTCACTTCCTTCAGCCATCAGTGGAGTACTACCACTATTTCCACTAAAACTTAAAGCTGAAGTTGAAGGCACACGGATCATGTTTTGAGATGTATTGTACTGTATGTTCAGTGGTTGTAGAGGTAAGCCAGTCATACCAAAGGGAGACGTATTCGCCACATCGTTTGCACCATAGTTGCCAATGGTTGCAGGTCGGTTAGGAAGATCAGCGAAACCAAGATTTTCACTCTCCAAACTCAGGTCAGAGGAAGTATTTTGATTCGTACTAAATCCTTGGGATGCATGTATATCACTTCCGATGGCTGGCCCATGGTAAAGAGTTGATCGCGATGTTCTGTAGTGTTGATCCATGTATGTCTGCTGTACAGGAAAGAACGCATTGCCCACTGCAAATGGGAAAACAATACATAAAATTTTATTTATAAAGTTGCTATGGCAAGAGTCTTAATCAGGAACCGAGGGAAGGGAACTGCGCATGTCCGAAAAATTGGCGGGAAAATAACAAAAGCGCATCAAAAAAGACAATGTGTAAAACTGCAATAATAGCTATCAGTACTGCGCTCTACTAAAGCAATATTCTTTGTACGATTTTATCCAACCAAAATTAAAATTCACCTGAATTACTCGAAACTGGTGCTCCAGCTTTTGATGAACTACCGCTGCGAAAGCTACTTTCGTCATCGGTTTTCCCAAAACTGCTCACTGAACCACTGACATGGTTGCTATTAGTAACAGGGGATCTCTTAGGAGGCTCCGCAAAATCCTCCTTCTTGGAGATGTCTCTTGAAGATAAGGCATGCCGAGACACATCGAAGGATGAGTCGGATGCATTGGAGCTCCACTGCATTGCTTTGACACTTGCTTTTAGCTCATCTAGCTGATGCCACTGTTCTTGGTATGGGTCACCCTGATAAGAGATTGTTGGATAATGAAACAATGATGCTGTTGCGGTGTGCAATGAAAATATTGATGATGCTTTGATGATGGATGATGATGATGATGACGGCAATGGATACTGTATCTGTTGATGGTGCTATTGATGGCGGTGGTGATAAGTGCTGATTATCATGTTGTGGTTAATAGTGTTAATGATATTGTCAATCGGTGTGTGATGATGATAACGAAGATTTCATTGTCCTTGCTGATGTCTGTGGTCCAGCTGCTGCTGCCAATTATGGCAGTGATTATGGATGATGATGACGATGATGGCAGTGATTATGGATGATGATGATGATGGCAGTGATTATGGATGATGAAAATGATGATGGCAGTGATTATGGATGATGACGATGATGATGGCAGTGATTATGGATGATGACGATGATGATGGCAGTGATTATGGATGATGACGATGATGGCAGTGATTATGGATGATGACGATGATGGCAGTGATTATGGATGATGACGATGATGGCAGTGATTATGGATGATGATGATGATGGCAGTGATTATGGGTAATAGTTGATGATGATGATGATGACAATGATGATGGCAGTGATTATGGATGATGATGATGATGGCAGTGATTATGGGTAACAGTTGATGATGATAATGATGATGATGATAATGGTAATGATGCTATTGATAATGATGATTACAGAAAATGATGGAACTGGTGAATGATAATATTAACAAACTAAAATTAATAAAACAGATTTTCTGAGAAGTTTTAACCAGCCCAAATAGTGAATGAGACAATAATAACTTAATACCTCATATTTATTTTCCCCAATATGTTCCTTAGCTTTTGTAGAGGAACTTGGTGTAGTTCTGTTACTGCTATAAAATGAACTTGGTTCAATTCTCAAGTCACTGATTTCTAAAGCTGAGTCACTGCCTGCATCAGATGCATGGCCACTAGATGGAGCATCTGGTAAAATGAACCATTCTTTGTCTGCCTTCTAGAAAACAACACAAGGTGCAAGGTAAGAATTTGAATAATCTTTTTGAAACTACCTTGGTGCCTCAATTGAACTTGTTTTAGCCACTGGAAATATCACCTAGTGTCATATCACCTAATGATTTTCATTAATAAATTCTTTGATGTTGGGAGAGTTGGTAAATCTTACATGTAGGATTAAATCTTATAAACTTTATTTAAAAAATTAATATATTACTGTCTCTAGGATTTTGCAAGTTTGAAAGTGCTTATTTTCAAGCCCTAGTTTTTGATAATAAATTATTCAAATGTCTTCTAGATTATTTTATGCATATTCATATTTACAACTCTCAATAAAAAGTTCTGACACTAAAACGGTAAATCAATTAACAATTTAAAATGAATTCTATCAAAAAAGGGAAAAGAATTCTAACTTAAAATATTACAGGTAAAACTAGTACTACCAAAAGTTATTTGACTTGAATTTCTGATGGCTAGGATATTAAGTATTTTTAGTTGAACCTAACCTTGCTGTCTTCTTCATCAGCTGGATTGTTTTTGGCAATTTCTCCATCAGAATTACTTTCTGCACCAGCAGAGTCTTCCTCAGTTTTGCTTGTATCAGCAAAGGGGTCCACTACACCCACACTGGATTTCAACTGCTCTAGAATATGCCACTGACTTGAATATTCCTTGAAAAGGAATTCATTTTGAACAGAAATAATAAAGATGAGCCATTAATCCAAGAACTATTCAATAAATAAACCATTACAACTTAAATATTTAATATTTAAACTCTGTAAATTTAAATCATGCAACTTAATCTTTTTAAAAAATAAATATTCAAGAAATAAAATAACTTTTCAGCATGACAGTAAATAATTATTTATGTATTAAAAAAATTAAAAAATAGTTTCTACAACATTTTAAAATACAGTATCATATTTTTGAAAACACTTAAATTGATTAATTGAACAAATAGTATTTATTGTAATTATAATCAATAATAAAATATATTTATTACATATTACATACCTGTGCAATTCCTTGCGCGACAGCATCAGATGGTGACCATTGATTATTTTCAGGTGGAAGTGTAGCAGATGATGCCATTAACGACACTTCATGTGCTTGTCCTAGATACACCTACAGTATGTAATATAAAGATTAGTATTTTAATTTGTATGACTGTAAAACGTCACTGCATTGTCACAGTACAGCATGGATAACATCTGTCAAGCCAATCAGCTGGCTATATCACTGCTCATTCATCAATGAAAAAGCCTTGGAACTGCGCCATCACTGGCATTGCACAGCAAGACCATCCATATCATAGTGAAACAAATCTTACAGTTCCATGACTGTACAAGTTTGGATTATTTGCTAAGCCATTCCATGTTCTATAACAATACAGACCACAGAAAAATGATTTGGAATTTTTAAATCCATCTCCCTTGCCTTTCAAAATTATGAATATTCAAATACCTTTCATTTTCAGATACAATGACACTATTACAGCATGCTTGACAAGTGGTTTCTGAAGTTTGTTTGGAAATTCCAAAGTTCAAGTCATACTTTGGAAGTTTACAATGAACTTCATTGGTGAACTTCAAACTTACTTTCTGTGCAAGTTCAGTAATTTATTAAAAACAACTTCAAGGTTTACACTGACTGAGCTACTCCAGTGCTTTGCTGAAGGATGGCATAAAGGCGAAAAACAAATACAGTTTGCTAAAGAACTGAATATCTAACAAATTATCAAATTTACGTGGGAAGTAGGTTCGAAGTTTGCCAATGAAATTCATTGTGAGCTTCCGAAGTATGACTTCAACATCGCAACTTCCAGTCAAACTTCGTAACTCACTTATCAATAGTTATCATATGTGAAATGCACTGTAATAAATTGAGCACTATCTAGTTGGCATCAGATTTCTGTAATCTTATTAATGATGGCTGAGATCCAATTTAAAAGCAAGGTTCTTAACTGTCTTGTAAAAAAAAAAAAAAAAAAAAAAAAAACATATATAAATGTAAAGTAGCTCAAAAAAGAATCTTCTTCCAAAATGCCTTATTAAAATGTGCAAACATCACATTAGTGCAAAGAAATTTATCAGTGTGCTGTAAACAGTTAGCCTAGCTGTATACAGACAAGTTTTTCCATGACAAGTCTTCTTCTTGAAAAGCTGGCACACTAGTTTTGAAACAAGGCACTTGTCAAGGAAAAACTTGTAAAAATTGTTGTCTACATGAAAAAAGATCAAGCGAAAAAACTTGTCAAGGAAAACGTAACTAGATGCAGCTACGTTTTGTGTCACAAGAGCTTGGGATGAGTGATATTGTTCAAGTTGTGTTTTGATGTGTGTGTCAGCACCAAAGCTTACAAAAATATGTTTAATATGTAAATTTAAAATCAATACAAACGTGAAATTTGTTTCGCGTTATTCTTTCTTGCGGTAATTAATTTTTCTTGTGAACTGAATTTGCAAGGATTTTTTTGTTATAAATGTGTGAAAAATTTTGGTGTCAATACTCTATGGAAAAGGGCTGCATCAACACCACAGATCAAGGATTTGCAAGAAAATACAATCAAAGAGCGAAAGCTTTTGATCTTTTGAGGTTAGTGAATTTCAGATCTTTAAATTCGCGCCTAAATACATTTCATTATAGTAAGAAATGCTTATATTCCGTGAAATAGATCAGGAAAGCTGGTTTGTATTGGATGAAAAAGATCAGGCAAAAAAGCATCTGATTGAATTTTAGCAATGTTTATCGACTAGTAAAGATAAAATGAAAGTTGGAAAGAGAATCAAGTGGTTGTTGTAGATCACAGGTACTCGTAAAAGTACGCATTTTCTCGTTTCTTTGTTTCTCATCGTACGTTCACTCACACAACACGGCCTGTTTTGTACAACATATTCCAAATTTAGTCCTTCCTCGTACACAAAACACTCTTCCTAATACGATCAAGGAAACAAAGCCATTGTAAAATGTCTTATTTTAGAGTAAAAATATCAAAAACAAGTCAATCATTGACGTACGAACACAAACATCTCTGCCATATTTGTATTCAAGATAGCACCAAATCACGACAATATTTTGGACTTACCAAGGGTTTAGATTACAAGTAGAGATGTTTGAAGACTCAGAAGTCGAATCGGAGGTTAATTTACTTGATCATTTGGGAAAATAAAAGGAAAAACTGTGAAAAAATACTACTAATTTTCAGTTTGTAAAAAACTGCAAATCTAACTGCCGATTTGCCTGTTGTTGATGTTTGGGGGACTGGGACGAGCGTGGAACCACAGGATACCCAAACTACACCGATAACTTAACCTGTGATTACTAACAAAAAACTCATTAAAAAAATAGTTTTTGTATCTTCCTAGTGGCTGACTGGCTATTCAGATGCACAAAGGCTTTGTCTGTTTTAATAATATTTTTAGATTACCATAATTGCCAAATAAGGCAATAGTCCAATAGACCAGTATGGTTTGAAACGTCTTGCTATAATTTAGTTCATACATTTATGTCAAGTTAATAGAGACATTCTATAATTTTCAAGTTTTTTTTAGGATTTTTTGTATTAATGTTTAAGTTGAATTTAATAGTTTTGCAGGATTTTGGCTTGGGCTAACTGTGTTGGGATTTGGACCAATCAGAGCGAAGGAGAATCTCTCCCGCCAAAAACACCAAAGGAGTCCATGAGATGAGTCGACAGGCAAAGGAAAACTTCTTCACTTTGAACGTGTTTTTCTCCCTTTTTTACACCCCTAAATAGACCCTAACCGTACCCTAAACAATGTATATAAAACAGGTAAGCGCTTTGAGATAGTTTGGAGTCATTTTAGTTGGATTTTATAGAAGTATTTTTGAGCTAAAGTTGTTTTATTCTGGTGTAAAAGAAGTCATTATTTCAAGTTCAAGTTGGCTAATTTGTGGTGTATTTGGTGTACAGTTTGACATGTTTTTACTGTAATTCCTAATTCATGAATTAACCTGCATTGAAATTTTCTGTATGAACTCGAATTTGAGGGCCATTTTTGCCTAAATAACAAATTACAGAGGTTCTGTGATTATGTTTAGAGCACAAAAACAACAGCATTCCGCTTTTCGAAAAATCCTTTCAAAAGTACCCAAAAAACGACATTTTCTTCCCTATTATCCCTCAAAATGTCATTTAAGTAAAGTTATAAATGACAATTTGATTGTAAACACTCACTGTTTTCATTCAAAAAGGTGAAATTAATATTTTACCTCTTCAAATGTCATAATTTGACAAAATGGAGTTTTTTATAACTAAATTAGGAAACATCAAATTCTACATTGATGGTATCCCCTATATTCAACATCAACTTCTGTACAATGTCAAGAGCATTTTTTATCAGTATTTCAAAAGTACATGTATTCATTGATAGCAAACTGCTGAATGACTTCAAATTGCAGTTGTTGATCTATGTATAAATTCTCCTTAAGTCTAGAGTAACTAGACTCAACCAATCAAAAGATTACCTTTTCAGGGAAAATGTAAGGACCAGTTTTCATGGTACAACTTCTGCTTACAACTATCCGATGCACTCTGTTTACACCATGCTTACAACATGAATTGCCTTGTGTAAATCAACTGGTTGATTTAAACAAAGCATTTCATGTTATAAACATGTAAGCAAATAAAAGTCAAATTAAATATCCTTCGGTTTTTTTTTGAAAGAAAATGTTTAAATAGCAAAAGAAATATAGAAAACATAATGCAAGCATGATGAAATTGCCATCTGCAGGATGGAAAAACATGATGCTTACAGTAATCTCTGGACAGTTTCAATCTAGTGTTGTGACTGTATAGCCATTGTTTTGAATAAAAGAATAACCAAGCTATATACCTTGGTGTTAGCTCCTTTAACCTAATTTATAGTGTTATTTTATTTTATATCCCATTTATATACCTTTTTTTACTGTTATGCAGGTGATAATCCAAGGCTTCAGAAGTTATCGGGACCAGACCATTATAGAACCATTCAGCTCTAAACACAATGTTATTGGTAAGTATTGAATGAAATGATTTCACTTATGACTGTTTGTAGTACATTTAGATACTCATTGGGTTACCTGTTTCAAAGGCAGTATGATCTTGAAAAGGTATTGGATAAAAGAGTGTGGATGTGGACTGTTGTTAGCTGTGCGCTTTCAGTGTCTATACATGTTTTGGGAGATTGTCACTTTATGATCAGCAAACACCTTTTGGCCAACTGACAGCAATCAAATGCTCAACAAATGCCTGATGGTTGGCCAAGAATAGACCTTATTCGCTTGGGTGTAATGTTTTCCCAATACAGACCATTTGGGAATACGATTCTTTGTTTGAGGTTTATCCATATTAATGTATCTTCTCAAGCGTTACCATTAAAAAGTCCCAAAGGAATGACACGTGACCTGTATTGGGAAAACAAATATGCCCAAGTGAATAAGGTCTATTGGCCTAATGTTGATTGGTATTTGTTGACTGGTCATAAAGTATATAGCTGACTATGTTGTAACTGCTAGTTATGAAATTGTCAAAAAGGCTTGTATAATGAGCATTCTATGAAGTATTATGTCTAATTACTATGCATTTGCAATAAAATTGCTATTTTATCCCCTAGTTGGACGCAATGGATCTGGAAAAAGTAACTTTTTCTTTGGTAAGTCATTGACAGATGAAATAGGACATACAATTCATAATGCAGCATTTTTTTCATTTTGGAAATTTTTTCCCATTTCAGACCTTGCAATCATTTTCCTCTTTGCATTTCTTTTCATTTTTGGAAAGTTAAAATAATAATAATGCACTGGCACTTGACCTAATGGACATTAAAAAAATATGGGATATTAATCTTTTTTTGCATTCTTTACTTTCAGCAATCCAGTTTGTGCTCAGTGCTGATGAGTTTAGTAATCTCAGGCAAGAAGAACGTCAGGCTCTATTACATGTAAGCTTAAAGACACATTATGCACTTATACTCTTTACTGGGAGTGATATACTGGTAGAGATAACTAAAATGTTTTCGTTTGAAATCTTTCTGTTCTAAAGGAAGGAACTGGACCAAGAGTTGTGTCTGCTTATGTAGAAATCATATTTGACAACAGTGATAACAGACTCCCGGTAAGTACTGTGTGATAAATTAATATTCAATCATTGTTCACTTTACAAAATCCACACACGTCATTGGCTAAAATCAATCACGTGATCTTGCTGTATGTGACGACATCAAGCCTGAGCATGCATTATTGTAATAGTGCACTGTAATAATGCACGCTTTTATGGCCACGACATATTTGTGTACTGCAGTGAACTCTGATTGAATATTAAGTGTTAGAGACTTTTTGTTCGTGTTTTGTTTACAAATAAATGCACGAGCTGACTGTACAATGAGTGAGAAATTTCCATACAGTATTGAAATTTCTCGTTCATGTACAGTCAGTGTGTGTGTTTATTTGTAAACAAAACACTCACAACAGTCTCTAACCTATAAATATATCTGAGATGAACCCTTTGCAAATATGTAGTTATTATATGCAGATCTGTCTCATAATGACACAGTAAAGCAGTGAGTTTATATGTTTCATTCTCATAGTTTTATTTATTTATTTAGATTGAAAAGGATGAAGTGTCTTTGAGACGTGTTATAGGAGCCAAAAAAGACCAGTACTTCCTGGACAAAAAAGTGGTCACAAAAACAGATGTCATGAACCTGCTGGAGAGTGCTGGCTTTTCTCGTAGTAATCCATACTACATTGTTAAACAAGGAAGAGTATGTGGAATAGACCTTGTCTCACTGAGAATGTTTAGCCATTTTTGCTCATATGTCATTCTCTTGAGAGTATGATTCTTTCTTCTCAAGTATTACCAAGAAACAAATTACATGCATTACATGGTGTAGTTTGTCCTGAAACTACACCATGTCATAAGACCTACATGTATTATAACTAAATGATGAATGGCTAATGTGAAACCATTATTAATATTTGCCCCATTAGATTAACCAGTTAGCTGTTGCTAAGGACAATGAAAGACTGAAATTATTGAGAGAAGTGGCAGGTACTAGGGTGTACGATGAAAGAAAAGAAGAAAGTAAACTTATCTTAAAGGATTCTGGTGGGTATTGTAACAACTAAGGTGTACATGCAATAGACTATTCTCCAAATTACACTACATCAGATGTGAGAGCACAATTGCATTAGGAGGGTTGTGGTCATCCATCATTCACATCTAACTTAAAACCAATATTTGAAATGTGACAAAAACTTGTAACTTTTTATGACATTAGTCACTCAGTGATTTGGTCAATTGATATTTGTTCTTAGTGAGAGATGATGCATGCCTACAACTCCCAGAATGCAAAGCATGTGTTTGAGGCAGTAACCTGATCAGGGGTAGAGTAGTAAGGAGAATGGAATAGTTTGTTAAATTATTTAATCAATCTATAAATAGTGATATATGTGTGCATTTTCTTGTTTTACAGAAAACAAAAAAGAAAAGATAGAAGAGTTATTAAAATATATAGAGGAGAGACTACAGACACTAGAGGAAGAAAAGGAGGAGCTCAAAGCATATCAAAAATGGGACAAAGAAAGAAGGTAAAGAAAAGAGACAAAAAGAGTGATTGTGATGGCGTGATAGAGTTTTGAGCAATACTGTAAATCATGCTAGTATTACAAAATTAAGATTTAGATAGTAGAAGCCCTGTAGCAACCTAATCTGTTCTGGTCTATCTAGGTGCTTAGAATACACAATACACGACAAAGAACTTAGGGACACAAGAGAAAAGCTTGAAGAAGTAAGCAAAGAGTGTCTGCTATAGAATAATGTTTACAATCTTTCAATATTTTTTAAAATATACCTTAGATCTTTAGATTTTGATGTGTTGTCAAAACAAAATTCAGCTTGGGCAGTATACTTTCCCATTATTGCCCAAGCTGAATAATTAATATATAATGTTCAGTTTCTTGGATTTTTTTGTTTTAGTTAGAGAAAGCGAGGCAGGATGGGTCAAACAGAACTGGTGATCTCCAGAAAGAAGCAACAAAAGCCAGTGAAAAAATAGAAGTATGCCAACATTTTATTTTACTGTAGTTCTAGAAAATACAATTCACAAGTTTGTATAGAAACAATTATAGAAACACTGTAAAAAATTATAAATTTGTTAAATGTACATTGGAAAACTGTGAGCAATTATTGTGCAGAATGTAATACTTTTTGATTTTTTCCAGAAATATTCTCATGTACTCAAGGAGTTAGGTGAGAGAGAGACAGTTATCAATACAGAAAAACACCAGTTAGAAGAAGAATGTCAAGAACACATCAAACAGAGAACAAAGCTAGAGCTTGATATTAAAGATCTGGAGAACAGTGCTACAGAGGATGCTACTACTAAGGTTAGTCTAATGGACCATACAAGAAGCAATTGTGGCATAGTTGGTTAGTGCGCTCTCTGCTAAGGGACTGGTCCTTAATTGGAAGGGGGGGCTGGTGCAAATAGTGGAGAGTCAGAAGTTTTTAGGCTCCACAAAAGAGGGAGGCTAAGAAAGACAATGGGGAATTTGGCAGTGAGAAACTGTCAATAAACCTTTTTAGCCTGGGCATAAAAGACCAGACCACATGCCATCCCCTTGGGACTAAAACTTTTTGTTTTAGGCTCAACCATATTAATGTATCTTCTCAAACGTTACCAACAAACAAAGAAATAAAACCCAAGGGATTGGCATGTGGTCTGAAATGGAAAACATTACGCCCAAGCTAAAAAGGACTATTTGAAATATCTAATTTACTGTTCACCATTATGTAAATTAGCCATAACACTTGTTTTGATTGCCACAGGAACAATATAAACTGGAACTAGAGAGACTTCAGGTTACTATTGCTCAACAACAACAGGAGTTAGATGACTTACTGCCAAGCTATAATCAGTACAAATCAGAAGAAGAAACATGCACCAACAGGTAATTATGACAGCTCATTAACCCTTTGACTACTACGGCGCCCGATACCGCCCATAAAAAACACACCTTATTTGGAAAATTGCCACCTTTTCAGTTCCTGAAAAGCTAGTTTGAAAACCAGGTGAAAGTCTTCACTAGGAAGCAGAAAAAAATTGGAGAGTGAAAATAAGGTAAAAAAGTGGAATGTTCCAGACAAAAAGCTTCTAGACATTTTCTGAAAAGCAAAAAAGCCTAATTTTGATGTCATTTGCCAAAGCAGAAAATCACTGATTTTTAACGGTCCGTTTTTCCTTTGATTGTTTATTCAAAGTCAAAAATACTCTTTCACGGCAAAATTCAGACCTATTTCTTGACCTTGCATGCTTTGGTTTGCTTTCCATACCTATATCTGGAGAGCAACAGCGTTTTCCTAGGAGGTATTTCGCCACTAGACAAATTTTCACTGTTCGTGGCTGCAATGCATCATGGGAAATTCCATTCTTCACCGCCATGGAGTCCCCCGTTCTAATGGTTTAGAATATTTTTTCATTTGCCATGGAGTCCTACTGGCAAAATATCTGCTGCTAAGCATTCTCCTGTCCTCAGATATTCCACAAATTAGCC
>WUAP02008903.1:20508-38252 GCA_015163945.2 Stichodactyla helianthus | reverse complement strand
ATGCACATCCTGGTAAATCATCTTACCATGCACATCCTGGTGAATCATCTTACCATGCACATCCTGGTAAATCATCTAAGGCCATGCATATCCTGGTAAATCATCTAAGGTCATGCACATCCTGGTAAATCATCTAAGGCCATGCACATCCTGGTAAATCATCCTACCATGCACATCCTGGTAAATCATCTAAGGCCATGCCCATCCTGGTAAATCATCTTACCATGCACATTCTGGTAAATCATCTAAGGCCATGCCCATCCTGGTAAATCATCCTACCATGCACATCCTGGTAAATCGCCTTACCATGCCCATCCTGGTAAATCATCTTACCATGCCCATCCTGGTAAATCGTCTAAGGCCATGCATATCCTGGTAAATCATCATACCATGCATATCCTGGTAAATCGTCTTACCATGCACATCCTGGTAAATCATCTTACAATGCGCATCCTAGTAAACTATTTTCTGTACATCCTCGGGGTACATCGCTGCAATTTTTCGTGTCTATGTCTTGGCAAATAAATTCTTTTTCATTCAAAAAGGTCTTCCGTGTATTAGGTAAAGATTACTAATCCCCTGATTTAGGGGATCCTTGACACTGAATAATACATGAAGACTCTTGAGTCCAATGAAAATCAAATATAAACGCAGAAATGTAAGATCGAAAAAAAAAGCTTTTGAAAATGAAACATAATATATTTTCTCGTTTCCTGGGTTTTTCGTTAAAGCTAGGCCTGAGACATCTACGAAAACATTTTTTTTCTAATTCAAATGCTCGAATTTAAGAAACATAATTTAACTGCAACTGATGAGAGCTGAAAAGAAAACAAAAAATGACCGCTTCTTTTTTTTTTTTCTGTGCCACATTTCAAGCATCTTTTCCAATCGATAAACTTTTTTTCTTATTTTTCGTCAGCCGCAAAAATAGTAATCTTTAAACTAAAGATTTGGTCACTAGAAGTCTCGTAACTCTCTCTCTCAACTAAGTGGACTCATAAGTAATTAACCCAAGTAAAAGGCCGGAATCAATAGCGCTGCGCATCAGTGACGTCACAACTCAGGCAAACAACCCTCAGAAAAAAATTTTTTTCGTCTCCTTGAGTCTGATTTCTGCCGTTTGGTTTTTAATGACAACTTTTTTTTAGAATAAGCAATGTTTTATAAAAAAAAATTAAAATACAACGAAATAAAATGTATGTTTCTCCGTGTTCTTTTCAGTATAATTTTGTTAGAGTCATGCATCTATTAAGCGGGCTATTTTTAGAACCGACGCGACGCGCTATTAAGATCTATTTTCATGACTCGATCATGATTGGTATCGATAATTATCCCGAAATACACGAATTATTTTTGTCGAAAAATCCTAACTATTTCACGAAATAGAAAGTGTTTTTGGGATAAGGGCTTTTGTGAGATGTTTGCCAACAAATCGCGAATTCCTCGAAGATATCTATGTCAAACTTGAGGACCTGTCAACTGAGGATTTCTAAGAATCGAAGGGTGGGCCATATCTCTTGGCAGATGGTCGGCAAACGATAACTTAGCCAAATATCCAGTTCCATTAAAATCGAAAGTAAATCATCTAAGCAGAAACAAACTATTGACTGTGTGTTTTTTTGCTTTTTCACGATTATCTCATAAAAACGAAACCAAGTAGACATCTTACCCGATGGAAGCATTGCCGCAGACGGTTACCTCGAAAAAACAGAAAATATTTGAAGCTAAAATTGGATCGAACCGCACCAAGAACAACGGTAAAAAGTAGTTGTCTGAGTAACCAACAGATTGGGAGTCATCTCGGTAAGGCTATCCACGAATTCTGCTATGACGCTTCTAATAATCTTCAAAACCGTTTTCGGTTGAGTACTCTCTTTACATTGAACAATGGGCAGCTCTTAAAAAGGTGACAGAAGTTTTAATTCTACAAAAACCCTAACAGGTCATTGAAAGACAAACAGCATGGAATGCCATCTTGATGTCTTCATATGCTTTGTTGGTTAGTCGTGGGAACATTACAGACAAGTTCGTTCAAGGCATTACAAAAACTGGATTCAAAGAAACATAGGAATAGTCTCGAAAACGGATGGAATGAATTCCATTTCCACTTGAAATGTCGTTTAACTTCTGAAGTGATTGACGGTGTTTTGATCATGTAGTGACTTTGCTTAGGGACAGATTCCAGACAACATAGTGAAAGATGTTATTTATCGTGGATGAAAAAGTAAACGATACTTATTCAATATTGTCTCACGACTTTGCGTTTGTGGACGAACGCAACGCTTCGACTGCTATTACTACTACTGGTCTAGGCGATGGTGTAGACTGGAAGGTGACTTGGCAAGTATAAAGGAAGGTAACCATTCAATCTACACCATCGCACTGATGAGGATTAGCAGTAGCAGTCGAACGTCGCGTATCATCAACAAATGAAGAGTCGTAAGACAATTGAACAGGTATCGCTTAAAAATTTCCAGACTTTAAAATTAGCAAAGTGATGACGCGCATGCATTATACTATGCTATAATGAACGAACAAATTAAAGAATACATCAAAACAGCGTCCACATTACCTTCCAACCAAAAACACCTAGCCGCCTTTATCTCCTTTTTATAGAGGCGTTTTCGACGGCTGTTGTTAACTTCTTTTGTTTCGAATTCAAATTACCGTTTGTGTTAGCTAATTTGCGCTCAAGGTGAGAGGGATTGGAAAGCACTCATTGTATACTGACCTAAGAAAGGGGGTAGCCTCATTAAATATTTAGTAAAGCTAGCCTTTCTCTCACGAAAACTAAAAAAAAAAGAAAGAAAGAAAGAAAGAAAGAAAGAAAAGAAATTAAACCTATCTCAAATTCAACATTAAAGAAAACTCGGAATGAAGAAAGAGGAGTGAAATCTGTTTTGCAAAATATAATGGTGTTATTAAAGACCTTATAGATTAATAATTTGAAGGATACTAAAATTAATTCTTTCGGATTGTTTTCTAACCTCAATCAACAGCCCAAATGGCTATTAATTGAACCTGAACAGCATAAAAGAGAGATAATTTTCACATAGTAATAACAACTATCAAAGAAAGTATTTGTCGCTCTTTTTGCACAAACGTGTTTAGCCACAGGGGACCTTGTGTTGCATAATTAAAAACCTACTTTCTTACGATAGCGTGGACCGTTTTTGAAAGGGAAACTTTAGGTTTGGTATACCGTCAAACCTTATAAATATGTCTTATACAATCAAGAGAATTTCAGGCGAAGCAGGCTATGGGTGAAGAAACTGAAGCAAAGCTGTTGGATTGACGAAATCAATTGTTATTGCTTCAAAACCACACGGCACTTAGTGTAAGAAATCGAAACCTCGAAGAGAGTTGTGTGAGAGATATGAAAACCAGGTTTTAGAGAAAGAATGATCCTTTCAGCAGACACACACAAACAAAATAGAATGACAAACCCGAAAAAATAGAAATAGTGTTATCAGAGGTGAGAGGCGAGTGTGCGACCGCTATACGCCACCATTGAGTCCCGTCACCATAACCACAAATCAGGGCCGTAGCTACAATGAGGCAAGCGAGGCCAGTTGCCTCGGTAAAATTTCAGATATTATTATTATTATTATTATTATTATTATTATTATTATTATTATTAATTTTTCGGACCCCGAACTCCCTAGTTGCTCCCGCCTTAGGCGGTCGATTGCCTCGGTAAACATTTCAGTGTCGCTACGGCTCTGCCACTGTCAGTATCAACATCATCTGTCATTATCATTGCCATCGTCATCATTATCTTTAAAGTCATCTTCATGATAATCATCATGATCGGTATCTAATTGTTCTTGTGTAAAAAATGTACTTTTCAAGTCCGTATTGTACAGCACTAAACGGATCCTTTGGTATCACATGTAAGATTTCCGGTTTCAGGTTTCAAACGGTACACCGGTGTCATTTCAATATTGTGATAAATTTCCGGTTCGAGCAGCAAATGGTACTTAATTGTTACTTACTTTGTAACTCTTTTGAGAAGTTGGTCCTTCGGACGGAGTACTTCCTTTCTTTCTTTCTTCCTTCCTTTCTTTCTTCCTTTCTTTCTCTCTCCCAGTGGACAGTGTATTTATTTTTTCCTCGGCACTTTTTCTGAAACACAACCAAACATTTCGTTTTAATTTACCATCCACTTTCCACACTCTAACTTGACCCCTTCATGCGTAACACGTGTCGTCTAAGTTATTCCGGCCTCAGTTAGATATTGTAAACAAACCGCGCCTTCATTCACTGGTTAGAAATAAGTCAGACTTTTATTTCGAGCTGTACACACGAATTGTAAGAGGCGAGCCCTAGTATCCACACTAGACCAAATAAAATAAAGTACAACAACAAAATTATCATAAGTTTTTGTGGGCAGAAAGCCACTCGCTCCGTCTTTAGAAACGAAATAATGGACAGCCTTTTGCGAGCAATCTCAAAAGCTTTATTAAATCTTATCCAGCTGAGTGGGGAAAAAAATTCTCTAATCAATCACAATCCGTTATGATTTTTCATGGTCGGCCCTATGTTCAAGCACAATTTTCAACCTGAAAACAATTGGAAATTTAATCCGATGCATTTTGAGGTCTAGAAAAGTCCAAAGGTATTAAAAAGAGTGAAATTTTATCTTTGTGTTATTCAAAAACCTCGCAAGAAATGATTTTGAAAGCAAATAATGAGGGCCGAAGGTTTTGTCCAACAATGCTTTGCGCAGCTAGGTGTTCGCTCAGCTGGATTTGAGTGACGGAAAATTTATGCAATTGATGATCTAGCTATAAGCTTTTGGATCATGGAAACTAGAGTTTTTTTAACTCTAACTTGTTCAGCTTCGTACAGTATGTCATTCGGAAATGTACCCGCCAATCTCTGTCCTTTATTATACATCTCTCTTCTTTTTTCAAATCATTCAAGCCCTGCCCTTTATTCGAAGGGCTAAGCATCTTAATCGAAAGAAGTCCGTGATATTTTCTAGAATTTTAAAGTGCCCTGCCGCGCAAGTTTTACAGTCATACGAAATCTCCTCTATGATCACTGAAAGACTATCTTAGCGTACATTGAATAAATCTATTACAGTGTGTTTTGAAAATCAAATGTGTTCCTACTGAATTGTAAAAATCATCGCTGTTGCATAGTAAAGCCTTTTGTATTCATTGGTGCAGCGAAATAATGGGGAATTCCATTCAACTCACCACGAGTCATAAGGGTGTTAACGGGAGGTCATTACAATACTCAACTACCATGCATTATTCTCTCGATTTGGCTTTTTGTTTCGAAATTTGGCCGTTTTGCTTCTGTTATGGACGGTCCTCAACAACCAAAAAAACCAGCTTGAGTTCACTTCAAAAATGATTTAAGAACTGCCTGTCGCTGCATATTGTTTAAGTAAACACTGACCCTCACATGTCTTGTCTAATTCCCAATTAACAGTGCCGTAATTGGAGGTGCTAGTCTTTTCAAGAGTGTTTCTCAAGGTAATCGTGATAATGGGGGTCTTAATTGTTTCAAACTCTTCCAAGCTCGACATAGTTTTATTCTCTGTTGATGATGGGATTTCTTTTATTTCCGTAAACCCGATTTTATGCCAAGTTTTAATCAGCGTCTCACAAATACCATGTGTTCAACTTAAACTCGGTTCCTACGTCGGTGCAATGACTCGAGAGAACTTGATAGAGCAGATTTCGTACGACTGTGAAAAGCTCGCCGCATGATCGTTGCCATAAACCTGCCCTGCCGCGACCATAATGGTTTCTAGAATTTTGACTTGCCTTGCCGTACCTTGACCGTGTCGCGACCGTGTTCGTGGCGCGAGCTTTTCAGTCATACGAAATCTGTTCTAACTGTTTCAGTATTTGTAAACAAATCCGTAAATAACCGTTAATCCATGTGAAAATTAAAAAAAAGAAAAAAAGATTCCCGGAAGTTTTTAGAAACGTTGACGTGTAGCGCCTGCTCTGTAAATGATACTAGCGTTTCCCATAGTTTTAGCGTTCTCGTGTGGACGTCGGGAAAAAATGATGAAGATGCGCTACGTGTGGATGAGGGTTTTTGAAACCTGAGAAAAACATTTCAACTGACGAAACATACGTGAAATGAAGAGGAAATTTTAACTACAAAAAAACCTGGTGTGGTGATATTTTTACACCCTATCTTGGTGTCATTATCCTCATTTAGTTAAGTTTCATTCAAGTTTTCAAGTGCAGATTTACGATTTAAAGGCACACAGACGCTTATTTATCACTAATAAAGCATCTCGGTAGTAGAAAATCTATTTTTTATTTGTGAACATGACGAAACTGAACGCTCTACATACTCTGTATTTACTATGGTCTGCGCATGTCTAATTTTTCTAAAGCCTCCCACATGGACCAGAGCGTCAAAGGACTGGTCGTTCTTAGCCGAGAGATAGTTCGGTTCGTACTGATCATAGCAAGGGGTTAATCTTCCATGGTCCAGGGGCCGAATAACTTTTCCCTTTAGAGGCTTCGACCGAGCTCCCTGATTAGTCATTATGGATAGCGGTATTGGAGCGGAAATCTCCAGCTGACCCGTAAATGGTTTCGCCCTGCCATACGACGCTTCAGCATCACGTCTGGAAGTATGGTCCCAAATTAATCATGTAATTAAAAAAAAAAAAAAAGAAAGAAAGAAAAATCTGGAACTCCAGGATCCACAATTCGGGAAGCAAGTTATACAGTTGAATAAATGTTTCTATTATGAATTACGCGGACTATACACTGTAGCAATATGCAAGTTAACCAATGGCATTGCTGTTATGTTAGTGCTATTAAGCCTGTACATCGGAAATCTCTAGTACTTGTTGCATGTATAGTCTTCTATGTATATCCCTTATAGTACGTGATGAAACGCTTCCTGCCATTAGGCAGGTTTTGATGAGTGCATACTTTAAGACCGGAAAAGAAAACAAAGGCAATTGGAGAAAATTTATAAACACCGGAAGATATCATAACTGATATAGAGGATATTACATGGTGCGCGGAGATACGAAATTTATCTTCGAGTATTGATATCTCTCACTCGTTCGCTGCACTCACTCGTGAGAGATATTCAACACGTATCTCCAAGCGACCATGTAATGTTCTGTTTATTTTATAAATATTGATGAAATATCCAGGATCAGGGAAGAATTTTAAGGCCATTTGTGATTGCCGTTGATACAAGGGTAGTCATGGCAACGGTAATATCTTCACATGTGAAGGATAAAAATGATATCTTCACTGCGTACGGAGTTTTAGAAACAGGAGAAATCCTGGTATTTCATCGATATCTATATAATAAATTATAACTACAAGCCAGTAAGGCCCAGATGAAACGTCGAACTTCAAATGAGCTGAACCTAATGACATCAAAGAAGACCGCCTTATTATCCATTGTTTTCAATGAGTTCAGCTCGTGAAGTTCGACGTTTCACCTGGGCCTTACTGGCAACAACAACAATGAAAAAGTTTTTTCTAATCACCAACATTCTAAAGAGTAATCTTTAAAAATTATGTTATGTTATTATAATGCTGTTATTTTATTTTAAAATACTCAAGAAATAATTACGTAGGGGGGAAAACGATATTTAATTTAGTGTTCATTACGCCAGCTAATGTTAGTAAAATTAATGCTGCTACGATAAAAACTCGGTCAGCTGTTTTAAAGGGAAAAAAAAGAATACTGAAGGAGTAATATAGAGTAAAGTACATGAAAATAATGCAACATTGTCATTTTTCCTTTACTATTCTATCAGGACTAGCCAGCATGAATGCTTTTAGTATTGTCTAATAAATAAATATATTTTTGAAGAATTTCATTTTTTTTATCTTCTTATTGTTGTCAATATGGATATTAATATCTAAATTTAACTTAGCTGAGCTCAACAAATGTTTTAGTACGTCAATCATTACACTTATACAGTCTCTCTCTCTCTCTCACACACACACACTCACACACACTCCAGCAACACGACCAACAACGGCCGGAAACTTAAAAAGCACAATATTAGGGACCAGGAGGGACCGGTCATTATTTATGGCCTGGGGGAAAGGGGGGTTAGGAGGATTTTGGGGGGTCACAAGGTTTCACTACGAACGTGACGGGGGGGATCAGCAAAAAATGAAAAACAAAAAACAAAAAACAAACAAAAAACGACAGACAGTAAGGGGGATGGATCACATACATTTGTCAGTAAACTTGTTCAAAAATGAGGGGGGGATTAATCAAGTCCCATAGTGCCTCAGGGGGATCCTAACAAAATTTTTACGGTGTCACATCAAAAATCCTCCGACCACCCCCCAGTTGTTTAAGTTTCCACTTGATAGAAGACTTGGAAGAGGCTTGTAGAGGAAGAAAGAAAAGAAAGAAAAACAACATCGGGCGTAGTGCCTTAAACTAATATCAAAGGGATGGGAAATTCTTTCCAAAAACTTTAAAAATCAATCTGCCCTAAAACTGAAAGGAACAGGAAAGGCCGGGTTAAAAAAAAAGTGGCTTCGATACGTTTGGAAATGGCTATCTCCAAATTAATGCTTATTAAAGTCATCAAAGAAATGTATACGCCTTGCATTGGCATCGTCTTCTCAACCATATATATTTCAGTAAATTTTCGAATATTCATATATGTACTTCCACTTACTCTCAACTAAATTTTGCAATCATTAGTGGAGGAAATGATATTGTTATTAGAATACAGTCAAAAACAAAAACTAATAATACCCAAGTTGTCTTGTAAATCATCGAGTCTAAACTTCTTCCGCACTTCGAAAACTTTAAATACAATCAGTTAAAAGATTAAAAACTGAAGGGCCAAATAATTTACGGTTTGCTGAGGAAGTCGTACGCTGCCGCCATTGTTATTAACTCATTTTTTCCCATTTCAATGATATAGTAGAGGTTTGAAAAAGAATTGGACTAAATTAACTCAATCTTTCCCTATTATTTTTTCAGTTACATTCATGCAGATCTCTTTTTCCTAGCGTGATGTTTCATAATTCCTGGCAAAAGAAACAACCTTTAAATAAATGACTAAAAAGGCCATAATAACTATAAACTTACTGAGCTTCATCTCAATAGTGCGACGTATGGTTAGCGCTATAATTTATGGCATTTTTTTCACAAACAGACGCACATTATTTGAATATAGTTTGTTTCTATACTTATGTGACAGTAGAGCTATCGAAAAATCAGAGGAAAAATCATCAATAAATTTCGCATCAAAGATATTTCTTACAGAACGGTCTTTCGGTTAAGAAAAGTCTTAAATTTGTTTTCATTAAATATGTTTTTCGAATCATCTCTGGATTAAAGGGTCTGCTAATGAAGAATGTGGAAGTAAATATTAGCGTAATGACACTGAGAACAATAGGAATACAGTGTTGTATTTGAATGTTCAATGCAGGATGCCAATTACATTTCATTCATGTTAAAATAGCTTGTAAATATAAACGCTATTTAATCCCTGAATCATGAACGCTGTTGTGTATGTATCTAACCACAGCTAAGTCGAAGATTGTTTAGTTGAAAATGTTGGGTTTTTTTTGTTGATGGTTTATCAGTCAGGTTTTGTACATGGTCACTGACTAAAGTCATTATGACTAACGAAAGATTATCAAAACTTCATATACTAATATTTCTTGAAAGGCACTATCATTATTTCTGATTTGGAATCACGTTTGCAAGAAGTAAAGCAGGCATAATTTCTCTATTCCTCCCGTAGAGATAAATTTGAAATACCGAGAAATTAGAAATCAATTTTGGTTTTCACTTGTGGCGGCCATCTTGAATGGAATTGGAACTGTAATGGAAACGTTGATATGGCAGAAAGAAGAAAAAACTGAGAAGATGCAAGTGACGAATAGATTAGAAATAGTAAAAGAAAGAAAGAAAGAAAGAAAGAAAGAACGAACTCGGGCTTGAGATACTGCTCCCCAAAAAAATTTTTTTTTGCCCGTGGACAAGGACTTCAAAAAAAAAAAACTTTGGAAGAAATGAGTAAAAATTGAATAAATCTTGGTTCAAAAAACGTGTAAAAATTACGTAAAAAGAAACTAGAGAATTCGGAGTTAGGCACAAATTATCAGAAAATGTATGTTTTAGGATTTTAGCCCCGCCCCCTCCTAAAATTACACTCCCACGTCATTGGATTTTAAACGGCAAAAGGCAAAGAGAACCGCAAACAAAAAGACTGTGAAGTACAGCAAATGTGTATGGGTGATAATTTCAATTCAGTTGATGGACGAATGCTGCATTGTCAGTGAGTGTGTGAGACAGAGATTGTATTCAGTAGTACAATGATTCAGTAGTTGACTTACTAAAACATTTGTTGAGCTCAGCTAAGTTAAAGTTTGAAATTTTATAATCCCATCTGTTGCTTTAGTAATTCTTTTTCAGAAATTAAAGAGCAAAAACAGTTCCAGCCTACGTAGTTTCTAAGTGCTTCAGTGGCGGAATAAAGCGATACAATTACCAAGCAGTTGGGTTTCTATAACTGCCATTTGTAAATAACGAACACATAAAGAATGAGCATTCTAAGAGTATCTGTATTGTTGAGAATTCCCCCAGGCGATTTCAGTGACGAAATTGGTCAGGAAATTGGTCAGCTATATCAGGAAGAGACTAGGGTAGATCAACGACCGGACAGTATACCATATATATTTTGATTTTCAGTGTTCAGTTAATTTTGTTCGAGTTTATTTCTCATTAAGACAGTGATTATTCGAGGTACTTATCGTTTTTAGTGAATTCTTTTGGAGAAAGTTCATGAACATGTGGAATCGAAGGGCAGTGTTGCTTTTTAGTACTATTTAAAAAAAAAGTTATGCATCGATGAGCAAACGTCTCATTTCTAGCGAAAAAACGGAATCTATTATTTATTGGAAAGAAAATATCAATTCAGAATTTGGCAGTTGTATCTCCATTCATTAATTAACACAAGCCATAGCAAGTTGGCAAAAGAAAACCTGAAACTTAAACAACTGATGAATAAAAAGTAGTTTACAAGCTGTCGGCAGGATGGATATGGGATACTGAATAAAACTACGAGAAATTTGCCTTCCATTAAAGAGTTTATGAAGTTCTTAAAAAATCTAGGAATTAAAAAACGTGAGTTAATGAAAATTATCGCTACACATTGTTCGCACGTCAAACTGGTTAAGACTGGTTAAATGAGCTCGACGCTGATTGGCTCACATTTGCGTCGAAAACACCTGAAATGGCGCACCAATTACGGTATACCTGAGGCGCGGAAATTGTTCAGAGCGAGCTCCATTTTCCCGCCATTACTGGACGCGTTTACCACATGCTGTCTGATATTTTCAATAAAGAAGAAAAGGTACACAAAAGCAGGTGCTCAACTTCACATGAGGATGGAAATCAATTTATCTTTGTCAGATTTAGACTGATAATTCGACAGTTTAATCTCAAACCACGCGACTGAATCTTAATCGTCTTGCTTACATTCTAATTACTAAATGGGATCCACCAGCCATCGGTGCCTCCGCAGTTGCTAAACGATTAGGTGTTAATTTGAATAACACTGTAATTATGAAAGAAAAACAACTTAACTGGTGTCTGTTTGTTTCGAAGGGTTATTTTGCTCTTTTTTAGCTTCATATTTAGAAGTCTTTTACTGTTATAATAGCCGTTAGTGTTTTATTACAACCCGCGCCTCTAACACATCTTTTATTCTTTACAAAACCTTAACCATTTACCTTCTACACATACGCGCACAATAACTTTGAATAAGAATATACCATTGTCTAAGACACGAAAGCTCTTTATTAACAAGTGTTCGTTTCGACAGTTATAATTCTTCGACTACAGCTTATCCTACATATTTGAATTCTTCAAATATCTGTATATTAAGTAAACCTTAATTGAACGCACAATTCTATAGCAAATATCTGTATGCTTAAAAAAACCGAACTACCAGATATCATTTAATACATTTTAATTGCTTTCATTTTCAAGTTTTTGTAGTACTCTAATTCCAAATCTTCTGTGAATATCATATTCCTAGTAATCACAAAGAAAGATCGGCCTTCCTTAATCGGGATAATAAATTTTTGAAATAACTTTAAACAAATATCTACACAGTTTTGCTAAATCCAAAACACTTTACAATGCATAAACTTTTAAATCTAACTTTTGGCTTGTCATTAGATTGTTTAGTAAATCTTAACTTCTTCTTATAGAGTATCCATTTGTTGATAGCCGTGGGCATCTTGAGATAAACTACTCTAGACTTCCTCTTCTCAAGTACCAGCTTCTTTTTCAAGTCAAAAATTAATAACACTGCTATTGCTATTATTTTTTTCCCGGCCGTTACATCGGAAGTTATTCAGTTTGACGTATTTTAAGCGAATATAAATTTAAAGTTTTCTATGAACGGTTAAGTTTTATAAGTAAAAGGTTTTCAGTTTTGTTCTTTTAATGGTTCACTTCTTTATTTCTTCACTTTCATGGTGAACGTTCGCAATGTGAAACTTCAGGTCGCAGCGACGTGTAAAACTCACTTTACAGAACCTGCAGCGGTAGGGTGAATTATCAGTATGCACATGCATGTGGAATTTCAAGTTCGAGAGTTTGTTGAAGGCTTTTTCACAAAGGCGACACTTATATGGCTTCTCCCCGGTATGAATCAAGATGTGATTTTTCAAATTGCCTTTTTGATGGAACCCCTTGCCACAAGTCTCACAGATGTACTCTTTCGACTCGCTGTGCGTACGGATATGGGTTTTTAATGTGGACGATCGGTTGAAGGCCTTGTCGCAAAGATGACATTTGTGAGGTCGTTCGGAGGTATGAATGATTTTGTGTCTACAAAGGGTGCTTGACAGTCGAAATCCCTTGCCACAGATTCCGCAAACGAAGGGCTTTGATCCAGTGTGTGAAGGCATTCTCATATGAATGGCGAGAGTGTACTTTGTCTTGAAGGTTTTCCCACATTGTTTGCACGCCAAAGGCTCTTCTTTATACACCACATCGTCAAGGCTCAAGGCCGTGAATAGATCCTCTGCTTTCCTAGCAAAATCCATAGTACTTTCGGATTTGCCCTCTAGGTCTTGCTCTGGGAAAACTTGATAAACTTGATCCTCTTGTTTCGGAATGAGCGGATAATTTCGATAATTTCCATCTGTGGAATCTTGGAAGGAGTTCTGGAAGAATGAAGAACGATCATGATAAATGGGCACTAGATAAGGATAACGCATCTCTTGCAAAGCAGTACGGAAGAGAAAGTCGCGGTTCAATTCCCTTTGGTACGCCTCGAAAGCACTTGGATATGGGCGCAAGGGTGGAGAGGACCGTTGTTCATGATATGGCACTGGAGTCGGGAAAATCAACTGTTGTTTGATTTCTGTCAGCGATGTGCTTTTGGCTGTAAGAGAAAGAAAAGTCATAATTAACGGTTGCTATTAATTTTCAAAACAGAAAAGTAATGAGCAAAATTATAGTCATGATTTATGGGGCGTTGATTTTCACGGGGTTGAGATTGTATTAAAAAAAAAACAAATACCGACATATATTCCAAAGCAAACTTTCTCACAAATTTATATTCTGAATCCAGCCATTTATGCCTTTTTTTCTTCTTTGTGTAACGAACACGCGAATTGGAACAGGTAGTTTTCTTGTTGTTGTAGACCTCTTTTTCCGCTTTTAGTCTTCGAGTTTTGTTAACGTACCATAAATCAAACTTTTAAAATCAATACTTATTTGTAAAGACAAGATAAAGAGTATAAGTAAAAATATTTCTGTTGCTTACCTTTTTTAACTAACTCCCTCGTGTCCGTTTCTTTAATTTCTGAGCCGTTATGAGAACGTCGTTTTAACAGAAAAGACTTGGGCATTTTGTACGGCTGCTCTAGGTAGGAATATACACAAATTAGCGTTATCTGGAGATTGTAGGAATCGTGTTGGCCCAGTTGGTGACTTTGTACGGTGTTCGATTCTGCCTGTTTGACGAACTGCTCAATGGTAAGGGTATACGTCGTTACACCTCTTACCCTGTCGTACTTGACTGTGCTTTGCCTTAGCGAAATGTCTCTCAGATTGCAGAATAGAGCTCACTTAACTCACACGTGCATCACAACTCAACTGTGTTGTTTGTACTAAATACACGCGTCTTGGTATTGTAGTTGACTCAAGTGCGGTGGGGTTTCGGGGCCAATAGCCATTCAACCCGCACAAATAACAAGTGTCGATAGTATTGTTTAGCAATCGAACGCATGAGTGGTTAACAATAGCTATTGTCTATTACACCTGTAAGATAATAATAGTAGGTAATTGGGGCTCACTACACTTATATGTGCTTTTTGACTTTTCGAAAAGGAAAAGAATTTCGACTAGCCAGGGAGGTGTAAAGGACTGAGCTCAAATTTTACTGTCGCTTAAAGAGCTATCGCTGAAATTCACCATGGGTTTATTTGTGTGACACTCTCTTTTGTCAATCGTAACTTTTACAGACACATCTGGTTGTTAAAGAAGCTTGGATAAGACCAGCTGTCACTTGCTTCTGTTTTGATTTAGAGTGTTAACCTTAATCATCTTGGCCTAAATGCTTCAAATTGTGAATGAACTATACCAATAAGCGCCTAATACACACATGAGGAGCTTGGGAATATTAAAGCATTATTGTCTGGATAAGTATCTATGGCTCAAAATTAATACTGGCATTTTCAGCCTTGCTAAAATAAGTCCTATTCGTACAATGCTTCAATTAACGGCTTAAATTTTAATGTAAACGGTTGAATATTAACGTTGGAGGAAAGTCCTGTGGTCATGATGAGTAATTTCAGTCAATTTGTACCAACTGGTTAAACCCTCAAAACATAATCAAATGCCAATTACTATTAATCAGCCTATAACGCCTACGTTGAGCGTAATGAAAGACCTTAGGATAACTGCAAACGAAACACGAAACTGGCTTAAAGATATTGTTAGTTTTATATGTTTTCTTGCTTTGAAATAGAGCTTTATTCAGCATTATTATTAAATTGAAGGCATTGTTTGCCGTTGATTTCGGCTCAGTTTGCCATCGTACCACAGGGTGGACCACAAGTCTGCTACCGACAAAGCAAACCAAGGATTCTGTACTTATCAATACTTTATGTGTTGTTACTTGTGCATCTTAGTATCCTTGTTTGTATCCAACAGGTATCGCATGTGCTAATGCTTAGGTTGGACCCGCAGCGGAGCTAGTCCAATGGCTATCTTCGATTAAAAAGTAGATATACAAATGAACGAAAAATGACCAAAAAATATGGCGGGAAGGGCTTTGCGTCTTTTGGAATTGCAAAATATCGCAATTTGTTTGCATGTCTGTCCACTGTTGAAGCGCAGGTTAATGTATTATATTACGTGTTCTTAAGTCATCCCAACAAATAAAACCAAACTCTTGGGAGACCAAAAGTGGTTAAGGATTTGGTTATCAATTTTAAGTTTATCTGAGAAAACAGGAAAAAACCTGCCGTTTCCCGTAGAGCTATTACACTGAGCCTGGTTGGAAGTCACGTTCTGTAACATTTGTTTCTTCCGAACTAAAAACAAAGATATATTTCAAAATCATTCGCAAAAAAAAATTAACCGCCTTAGGCAAAGTTTCGAAGCCTTGGCCTTCTGTGAATTTGATAATGATACCGCTTAAAAGTATACTTATTAGAAAAGTGTATTATAATTATAAAACCAAAACGGTGTTTCTGGGAAACGTAAATCGACTTCCCAACGTTAGAATGATGGACGTAAGAAAATCCTAAACAAAGGCGCCTTCCTTACTGAACCAAGCCCTCTTGTTTTCATCTTTATGCTCGTTCTTAATAACCGTCTGCTATTCCGAAACAATGCCAGAATTAAGAATAGAACGCATGTAGACTTTAAGAGTTCTGGAAACAACAGATCGCTCGATTGTTTTGGGAAATTTTTGTAAAATTTTCACGAACAAACTTTTCGATTTTTGTTGTTATTGTTGTTTTGATGGCACAGTCAGTCTACCCTATTTTATTTTAAAGAGAGGAAAGACGTGGGCGGAGAAGCTGTTATTTGGAGAATCCGCCAATCCAAATTAGGGGAATACTCGAAGGGTCCTTTTCATATTTTATACAATTGCTTCGTGGGAATCAACCGTTAACGTACTTCCGATTCCGGAGACAATGAATATTAATTTATCTAAAGAGTAAGGAACAGTCTGCTATAAGAAAGAAAAAACTGGAACAAGCCGAATAAAAAATGTGATAAGATATTTTCACACAGGGCAGATGGAATGGTCAGAATGGGAAATAGTTAAGAAATTATGGTATCGGACAAGAAGAGAAAAAATACGTATTTAGGGAAAAGACTAGAGACTCTTGTTCTTGTCAGCTGTTTTAGCATTACGATTCTTCTTTTAGCAGTTTGACTTGTTTTTCTTTGGAGTTAATTTGTGAAGTTTGATAAAAAACGTTATCATGATGACACCTTTGTTTGTTACAGATAACTACAATAGCTTCCTTCCTTAGACCGACTTCATCTTTTCTTTTTCTTTCTTTCTACGATTTATATATTTAAAAAATCACCGAGCTTTTTCGATTGCCAATCACAAATAATTTGACCTACAATTCATCTGAATATTTTCTTTCTACAATCCCACAGTCTTCTTTAAACAGATTATTTTCTCTTCGTAGATTAAATGTTATAAGATCTAGAGGTAGACGAGCCGTCGGACCGAACTGGTATGAAGTGATACGCCATAGAAAACAGATAACAGTTTGAGGAAGAGGTGGATTAACGGATAGATAACATTGATTATAACGAAAATTAGTATCCATTAAGCTCTGGGCTATCACAAATCCTGCATTCCGATTGGCTACTCTGCTAGGGGGCTATTCGTGATAGCCCATGGTTGAGAAAAGCGCCGGTTTTGAAAAGAAAAAGAATGGCTGCCGAATCACGATTTCCAGATGTTTCTTATTTTAAGTTTGACCTACAAGTTGGTGGATACTAAAACAATTAGACCTCTCGCACTCATTCAAACAGCCCACTCGGCCTACGGCCTCGTGGTCTATTGACTCGTAGCCCATTCGGGCTACGGGCCTAATTGTTAATTAGACAAACAACAATAACAATACTACTAACACTGCTACTATTTTTATTGGTAATAAGATGATGATGATGGCGATGGTGATTGGGATGCTGATGGTAACGGTGATGATAACATAATTAAAATACGATAAATGTGATAATGACAACTGTTAATACTTTTTAATAACACATTTCGCGGTTAATGAAAAAGTGTTGGTCACCCTGTGGATGAGCATGGGAGCGAGACAATGTAGGGCATCTTCGGTTTCTCGCGGATACTAGTCATTTGCGGTATACAGGCGCCAGTTATTTGGCTGGAATTACTTGTTTTTCTGTTTTTTATTCTCGCCAAGAACACAGAGGTTAGTGTTGAGATATCCAGTGTTGTTTGTAGGCCCGAAACAAGGCCTTGATTATTTGCTTTTAGTTGGCCTATCGCCTATCGCCTTTCTCCTTTGGCTTTGACAACCTTTTTTGAAATAGGTGTATAAGGGATGGTGCAATATTTATCTGGAGGGGGGGGGGGTTCTAAAATGAGCAAAGTAGGCCTTAAAATGAAGTTAATCCCCCTGTACTAAGTGTACTAAATGTAGTATAACTTCTTAACCCCCTCTTTTAAGTCTTTTAAGATAAAATAACCACTCCCCCCCCCCCCCCCCCCGCCCGCCCCCCCTCCCGCT
>WUAP02008903.1:0-20498 GCA_015163945.2 Stichodactyla helianthus | reverse complement strand
CCCTTTACTAAATGTAAAAAAACTTTTTCACCCCTCTCTTTTAAAAAAAAAAAACTACCCCCCCCCCCCCCCCCCCGCCACATTCGAGCTACGGGGAGGAATTAAAGCACACTGAAATTTATATGTATAATCATATCCATTTTGAAAACACAGCTGTTTCCTGCAATCCGATTGGTTAAAAATGGTGTGTGCACCATTCATTTCAACCATCATTTCGAATTAACCAATCACAAGACAGACTTGTCATTTATTAGCCAATCATATCAAAGAAACCATTTGAATGCTGACATCGCTACTTGTCTTGAACTAACAGCGGGAAGAAAGGCAGTGCAAATTTACACGAAAATGTTTGACAATTTTGATAAAATTTAAACTTAAGATGTCTATGAAGCTAACAGGTATGGCTTCTTCTTCCTTCTGATCTACGTGTCCATTGATCTAACCATGTGCAGATGTTTTGAGAGCCAAAGCAGGTAATTAAAGTCCCGACCGGCAGGGTATTTATCCCATGCCTGAACTTTCAAACAACAGACCGATGCTTAACAAAGAAATATACCCGGGTAGACGAGGACTGCGCGCTCCAGCTTCACTTGAATATCCTTCAACTGACCCAAGCACTGGCTTTTCAAAGATAATTTTGACAATTCCACTCATTTATCTGGCAGTTTGTCCATTTTCATAGCCTTTTAAAGACAAACAAACAAACAACAACAACAAAAACGAACAAACAAAGGAGAAAAAATTAACTAGATTTGATAACTCAGACATACTGAAAACTCTTTCAAGCCTTTAACTTTGAACTTTTGCTGCGATACGAAAGGCAGAAAAATAAACCAAGAAAACTTGGTATTAACTTTCGACTTTATTCATAATTCTATTATTGACCGCATTTAGTCTTTTGTTAGCAAATAAAACATAATTTTAATAAAGTAGGAAAACTGATGGATGATCATTATAGCTACTGCTGACAGTTGTCAAAGACAGGCAAAATAAACAGGCAAAATAAACAGAGAAAATAGACTCAACACAATTGCTTAATGCACATGGTACTGTCCTATAGGAATAAGTATAATTATAGACAAAGTGGCCCATGTTTAGAACAAAGGAAAACCGAGCAGTTCTTTCAGTCTGTCTCGATTTCGGTCAAGCTGTTTAGATGTATGTAAACAGAAAAAAATACGTTATTTGCCATTTGCATTCAAAATTTTGATAATGGAAATACGAAGAGTTTTCTTATTACCAAAAAATTAAAAAGCATTAAACTATAACAAAAAAATGTTATTTGCCATTTTCATTTGAAATTTTAGTAACTGGGTTTGTTATGAATTAGCGGGGGAGGGGATGGTTGGAGATTTAAAATTTAGAGCTACAAATGAAGTAACTCCGTCTCATAAACGGCGTGTGGGTTTGGACTACGTTTATATGCCCCCTCCCCTCCCCCTCCCCTCCCCTCTTTTTTTTCTTTTCTTTTTTTTAGGGCATTTAATACTTAATTAATCTGATCCTGACTCAGCATAATTTTATGTGACCCTCCCTCTTCCTTTTGTCTATTTTTAGATGATGCATAATTAGAATAATACTGGCTATTTCAAAATAGCTATAGGAGCCATAGGCGATAGGCGATAGGTCATTATAATACCAAATGGATTGTGGATCTCTTCCGTCTGTGTGTTGAATATGGACGACCCGACAGTCGATGATGCCAGCTCAAGTGAGCGAAGATCTTAGATGGATCTATTGTCTATCGCCAATCGCCTTTAGTTATAAACCTATTTACTGGTTAAATTTGTACTTTTTGTCACTAAAAAAAAAAACCAAAACATCCATCTTTTATATATTTTATTTACATTTACATTTTATACTCATAGTTTTTGCATCTCATTAGACTGATATGCCAGTGAGCAGGGATCCTCTCGACTGAAGTTATACGCTCACAATTCATTACGGAATTAAACCCGTTCAAGTACAGTAAACGTACGAAAACACTATTCAGTGTACGGTCCAAAGAATGTTTGATGCATAATATGATCCAACAAAAAATACAAGTTCGGGATAGATAAAAATTCAGTGAGGTACGGTTACTTTGCTGCTAGGACTAACTAAGGTAATTTTGTAGTTTTGCACTGCGCACCACTACTGCGCATAACATTGATAGTTCAAACTTTTCTCTCCTTTACGTCAGATATGAAATGGAGTAAAAGTAAAATTGGCCGAAAAATTATTGTCGAAGGCTTTCGACTAAGCAAGTTTTAGCCTCTATCTTGAAACTCGCCCTAGTCCTTCCTCGGCCATCATGTGTTTTGAGCTCAAATTCGTACTTTAGCGAGCAGTAGCGCGAAAACGAACATGGCGACCTATCTTTTTTATTGATTTAAATCAATTACAACAAAGTTGGCTATCACATATTTAAATGTTAGCAAAATCTATGTTTCTATTTGGAGATATTCTCAAAAAGATTCTTTAGAAAATTAGTCTTGATGTGATACTAGGGTATGCACGGATGTTGAAATATTCGTATTTCTTGCTATACCCTTTAGTATATTTTCTCAAATAATCTTCTCGTACGCCACCCAAAATGAGGTAAATCTACGGCGTTTAGCGTACAAACGAACACGGCGAACCCCCTTTTTTATTACGTTTTTGAAATAAACGCGTTATGATTGAGAACTACACCAAGTTTCAGCTAAATAGTCCAGTTTCACATTCCATAAACCGCTGTTTTCAGTGACCACAGACTCATTTGTACAGTGTTAGCCTCGTTTATAAGTGAGTTATTTCATAAATACTAGTGAAAGTCCGTGGACTTTAAAAGTGTTTGTATTCTTCAAGTTGTACATTCTTCGCATTGCCGTTGGTATTTATGAATTATTTGCTCTTAAGCGAGGTTAAGCCTGTACAAATGAATCCGTGGTCAAGGATTACAGCGGTAATTTGGGAACGTGAAACAGGACTATTCTATGTTAGGTTTTATTGGAACCACTCAAGAGCTCACATAAAGCAATATGAAAAACGCAAAGAAACGAATAAAATAAATCTCTGCTTATTTAGTATTGCTTCTGTTAACCACTATACATATCTCGAATGGTCGTCCGCCATATTTGTTTTTATGGCTGTATGAAGAGTCTGGAAACTAGTAAAAAGAATTAGGGTTTGGGGTGAAATTCAATTATCTAAGAAAGTCAATATGTTAATGATAAGCTAAATTAAAAAGATGTGTCTTACGATTACGCTTAAAAGTGGCCAAATTAGCACTGCTCTTAATGTTCAGTGGAAGCTCATTCCACTCTAGGTGCGCAACCTGAAAATGATCTAAATCCGTAATTTTTGTGTTTATATTTTGGCTGTTCTACTAAAAGCTTATCGCCTGAAAGTAAATTGCGCGTAGAAATATACGGTTTCAATAGCTCCTTAAGATAAAAGGGCGCAACATCGTTGATAACCCTATACGTTAGAAGTAAAACCTTAAAAATGATACGTTGCTCAACAGGAAGCCAGTGTAAATCATACCATATAGCTGTAATATGCTCTGCCTTACGTGTGAGCGCTTTTACAAAATCAAACCAATCATTAATACCAGTTGCCTTCAGGCCAGTTATATATTGTGAAAAATTTAAAGAACAAAGCGTAACTCTAGCGCAAACAGATTTGAAAAAAGAGAAAGAAGAAAAAACGCACTCTAGGTCCTACTTTTGCTGTTCCCGTTCCCCCGTCTTAAGCCCACGCCCATTCTTCGCGCGTCCTATTCGCCAATTTCACATCCCCATCATGCTTCGCGTTTTGGGGGACAACTGGAAAGAAAATTGTTCGAAAATTCAAAAATTTTTATATAGATGTTGAGTATATTTGCTATTATCATTGAAAAATCGAGTATCAGTTTAATCAGAGTTAATGCCACACGAACAGGAGGATCAAAAGTTTGGTGTTACAGACAATGTATGGACTTACGAAAAGATGTCTTGACATTTAATCATAAACCTGTTCGAATTTCTTTCTTTCTGATTTTTGGTAATTCTGATAAACCTATAAGTGTTTTTAGCTGTTTTTTCTTTAATTCTATATAATCTTCATGGTAATATTAACGATTTTATCTCGTTCTGCCCCCCCAAAAAACGCTAAGCATTGTGGGGATGTGAAAGTGAAGATATGGTTGAGTGAGTCCAGTACTAGTCAACTTGATTTCATTACCATAGCAGTTTCTTTGTTGTGTTATTGTGTAAATAGACCTTTTTACTCATACAGCGGCCATCTTGAATATATTAATTTTTTATTGTTTAAATCTCAATATTATGGGATGTCCAGGGGCCAAGGTCTATTACATATCTTTTTAATAAGCAACTCTTCTTTGCTCTATTCAGTGTTTAATCACCCCGAACTCCATTGTATCAGATCATCACATGGCTCAGCACACGATGGTATACACCTTTTTCAAAAAAGGTTGTCGGTCTCGATCTGAAATCTGAAATCTGAAATCTGAGCCAGACAATTCACTAGCGCTTGTCATCGTTCAAAGGTGGTGTCGTATTTAGCTATTTACTGATTGCAAACTACTAAAAGACAAAACTTAATTTGAAAATAAAACTTATTTTATAAATGAATTCACAGCTCGTGCCCTCAATTCCTCTCGGTCTCAGATTTCAGATCTCCGACCGACAACCCTTTTTGAAATAGATGTATACCTATTACAATAAACGTTGACATTGGGCAATCTGAGTCTGAGACGGCACGTAATTTGTTGTTTTTATATTTCCCTACTAAAATACGTAAAAGCGCATTTCTAAAATCAAAACTTACAGTTGCATTTTACAACAAACAGGTATATACCTATTTCAAAAAACGTTGACGGTCTGAGATCTGAATCTGACATCTGAGACGGAGTAACTAGCTGCAAATTTGGATGTATACAAAGCCGAATGATGTAGTTTGTTGTAATATTCAAATGCAAGTTTTGAGTTTTGACTTAAAAAATGCGCTTTTACGTATTTTAGTAGGGAAATATAAAAGCAACAAATTTCGTTCTATCTCACTGATTCAAATTGCCCAACGTCAACGTTTATTGAAATAGGAATACGTACTGAAATTTATATCAAAGTGATGTATAATCCTTGGAGTACAGGTATAAAACGTTATTATGCTTGGGCCTATTCATGTTAGGGAGTAAATTGAAAATAATAATAAAAAAAAAAAACCCCGAAGTGGTGTTACATGTGTTATGAGAGAGAAAATTATTCTATTTTTAAAATGTTTTTTTAAGAAGTAATTAGAGTTATTTAGCCAGCTTATCGCTTCTTCTCAAACAGAATGGACTTTATCTGTTCTATTTTACGTTAGTTAGTTGTATAAACATTAAGATATCATTTCAGTAATTTTCCACAATCTCAAAGTTAGAATTCATAAAGACCATAAGCTCCACCCCAAGTACGCCAAAACCCACACACCCTATAGTTATTTCGCCTCTTTACTAAGTCAACCTTGGTTTATTCTTTAAAATATTATGATAAGAAGATACTTTATAACCTTTACTTTATGTTTGTAATATTTTCATATATAAGTTTCAGTGTTTGAGCCAGGCCGCGCCATTGCGCCAATCCCGCAATAAAATGTATTCTGTCCCTCTAAAATTGCAGTGAATGGTCTACTTGACGCCCATGAAAAAGCCTTAAGGGACAGTCTCAGCTAAAATGACCCTTTCCTGAAAATCCTGGCTCAAACACTGAAGTTTCAGTTCTATCTTTACTTAATCACTATGATTTTCATATACTCGATGCTAGAATATCGAACTTAGGAATTTACTTATTCCTTTTGCCAAACATAGCTTTACGATTTTACCAGAGATATCCTAGATCTGTCTTAGAATCATTATAAATATACCTTACATGTAATAACCACTAGCCCTATTAGTAAGCACTACTAGAAGTCTAAGCCCAATAAAGATCCTGGTCCGACTCTACCAAGAGCGGTCAATCCCATAACATTGGTAGAGAACCCGGGGTTCCCATAATTGGTGATAGAACCCGGGATGCCATAACACATGTCAACCTATGTTATTACTAATTTCATGCAAAACTCCAAATTTATTATAGTTCAAAGTGATGTACCATCCTTGGATGTGATTTGAAGATTAGGTCGAGATCTCCGTTCCTGTTTTTAGCTGCAGTTTCTTGAAAAACATTCAAAATCAAAAGAAAAATCAATATTAATCAGGTTGCACCAGTTTTTACAGCATTCGTTTCCGGATTTTGGCAAAAAAAAATTATTTGACTATTAAAAGAAAATAAAAACTAATGAAATTTGCACCTGAAATCTTACCAGCAATGAACAAACCTTAAAGTATACTTTAACTGAAATAAAAACATACGGTACTGAAAGATTGTCAATCTCGGGGTACGTTTTCGAGTACATTAGCAATTCAAAAAGCAAACCGACCTTGTTATCACTACAAAAGTAAGTGCAGGTGTTTTGGCGATAGATCCAGTTGGTTGAGTTGAAGCCAAATATTGAGCTGCTACGGACCAGTACCGAAAAGTTTAGAGTTGTGATATTTTTCCCGTGATAAACTAAGGCGGGTCGAAAGATGAGTACAAAACTAACCCATATCAGCGGGAAAGCTCAATTAACTGCAGAATTTCCTAAATTAAATCCACGACTTTTTAACATGCCTGGTGTGATCAACATCATCATTACTTAGTGTTACTTAATTGTAACCTTGGTTTCAGCATAAGAAAATTTCACCTTGGACAGAGTCCATTAGTTATAGGCCTTCCTGGAACTTTTATCGCTATAAATATATATATAAGCTTTATTTTTTCGGTATTCTAGGTTTCTTTATTTCTCATCATGATGTCGCATAACAGATGAAGGTATTTGAAATAAGTTCGACAGATCAGAGGCAAGCAGATGCGAGTATCCATCATGTTAAGCATTCGTTACGTACAGATGTTAATATTCCTGTTTAGTACCAATATTATTTCAATTAGTGTTACCGAGATTTTGAGGACTGATTGTGCGAGAGAAGGCTTGTTCACTAAAGTCTGGAAAAAGGTAAGACTTTTGCTATCTTTTGAGTATCTTTTTTATCGTGTTTCTGTTTGAGTAAATAAGTATGTACAGCAAAGAAATCGGTACTAACAGAAACCTTCAGTAGAGAAGAAAAGGAAAATATTTTGAAAAAAAATTATGAGAAAACATTTTTGTGGTTAATTTACCAATAAGAATATTTAAAATGATTCAATCAGCAGTTAATCTTATTTTATTTTGTCACTGAAAAAATATATAAAATATACATTGCAATTTATTCAGAATTAATTTCCGTACACAACACCAATCAGAAAGTTTGAACGATCGCGTTACAGAAAATGTTACCGGCTGAGCAAACAACTAGCTGCGCAAAGCATTGTTGGTCAAAACCCCCGGCCCTCACTCTTTGTTTTTAAAATAATTTCTCGCGTGGTTTTTGGATTATTCACAGATAAAATTTCGCTCTTTTTAATAGTTTTGGACTTTCCTGAGACTCAAAATACATCGGATCAAATTTTCAATTTCAATTTTTCAACTTTTTCAAATAGAAAAAAGTGCTTGAACATAGGGCCGACCATGAAAAATCAGAACGGACTGGGATTGGTTAGAAAACTTATTTCCGCTCAGCTGGTATGTACTTGTCCCCAAAGTAATACCTATCAAGAATTTTTTTTCTTTCATTTCTGGTTGTTTCTGATTCCCTAAGTATTTTTAAAATCGCTTTAAACACTCGTGTAAGTTTATTTAAACATTTTTTGAGGATACTTATAGAAACAAGATATTTGTTGATCTCTTTTATGCTTTTATTTACTCCCAAAGACAAAGCGCTCGTAGGTCACGTGATAGCTACCCGTTCTGTCAGATCTACGATTGAATGCGGATTAGCATGTATTGGGAGCGCGGGCTGTTCTTCGTACAATAAGGCACAGGGAGATATATTTAATATATTTATAATCTTACTTGCCCTGTTAGTATCTACAAATTCAAAGGAATATTCCAATTTGTTCGTCGCACCTTCAGTTGAATACTTTGTATTTGACCAGTGAATCGATGTGTGGAAAACTGACAGAATGTCTTCCTATCTCTCTCTGTATATCTGTCCCATTCGTGTTCCAAATAGGTGGGCGTACGATGACGTATTTTGTTTTGGTTAATTGTCATTTAAATTGCCAACCAAAAATCTATTGGATCATCCAACAAAGCAGTGTGACAAAACCTACTGTTAAAACGGTTGGCACATTAACATCACAGTGACAAAGTTTATAAACGTTACGTCCATCTATAAATGATATTGAAATAATCCTATGAATTTTGAGGCTAAAAACTGAACTAAAGATGTATTTGTCATACTGAGATGGTACTCATGGGCCTTTTCTGAGATGGACAAACTAAGTGCACTGTGGCCCAGCTTTGGTACAAACAGCATCATATAAGGCAAAAATAATAGAGATGTTTGTATTGAAGCTAGACCACAATGCACCTTGCTTGCTATCTCAGAAAAGGCCTATGACAGCGAAAACTCGACGAAGTCGTATCTATATGATATTCATGAGGAAATCCCATCATCAATTTAATGCACCGTGGCACGCGTAAGAAACCAGGCTTCCAAATACAGAACAAATAAAATGAACGCCTACCTTTTATATACCATAACACATCAGACTCATTCCAGATGATTTCCGGTGCTCCAGAAATAGCAAATATTTTCGTTGCTGTTGCTTTTTGGGTAGATCAGACTCATTTTCCAGATAATTTCTTGCACCAGACATAGCCGTTGTTGTTGCTGCTGTTTTTCTTGCGTACTGTGGTAAAACTATTTCAGCAATAAACCCATGTTAAGCGTCTTTCGAGTCTCGATTCATGATTTATGCGTCTTCGTACAGCACGGCTGGGAGCGGTCAGCTATATGCCGGCACCATCTTGTCGTGGTATAAATAACGCTGGCGATTTCGTGGGCGATGGTGATTACTGGATCAAGCCGTCCAACTCTAACAGTACATTCCAAGTATTCTGTCACATGTCGCTGCAGTTGGAGGTCAGTACCTAAAGTAGTTTGAAATATTAGTATATTTAACAATTAGACCTCGAGGGCGAATAGACTGCGAGTCAAAAGTTTCGTGATCGTTTAAGCGAATTCGAGAAAGTTTCAGCATTGATCATGTTTCTCCAATAGGCCATTTGCATGATGGCGTCATTTTACTACCAAGACCAGAATGCTTTGTCGAAATGCTTTGTTGTTCAGATTTCTCTTCCTGGGAATAGAGACAATTGGAAAAATTTTCCTGACAATAGAAGCCACTCAAAGCATTCTGGTCTTGGTAGTAAATTACGCCATCATGCAAATGGCCTATTATTATGTCTTTTCAGTGTGGCAGAAAGTTGGCATGTCATGGTTTCACAGCATGGCTAATAGTGGTGTGACTATAACCAAATCAGAAGTGAACGGTGGACAAACAATTTTTGGTTCTGTTAAGCACTATGGATGTGGGGGTGGTACAGGGTCTGGAGCTATTATCTACATCAAGGGTTACTGGACGAAAATCAGATATACCCAGGAGTTTACGGGAATTTCATCCTGCTGCCACATCTTTGGAAATACACAGTAAGTTTTTTCTGGGTGAGAAAATTCCAGATAAAGGCCTTTCTTAAGTATGAGTGTGTGTGTAGAGTTCCACGCTACTGCTAATTAGTGCTTGTTCAAGGGGTGAAAAAGTGATACCATGGGTTGTAAAAACTGCTGTTTGATTTGCATTTATCTTATCAAGCGCCATATTCATTAAATATTCAAATTCACATACCATCAAGCTAAATCTGAACCAAATAATATGGCATTTATAGAATTTTACGACACTTGGTCTCACATTTTCGTCACGTGCCCATGTGTAGTTTGAACTCTTGATGCATGTAGGCCAAAACCAAACCTCGGATAACCGTGGTTTGGTTCCGGCTGCGACGCAGGATGATGATGATTATTATTATTATTATCATCCTCATCACCATATGATAATAACTATTATTTGTAGGTTTAATAGCCAAGGCGGTGCCATTGGAAAGATAGACCATGGACTGTATCAATCTAATAAAACCACTGATCCCATCTCTAACGAACTCTATATGACTGGGTTGCAAGGTATGTCATATGAAGCGATTATATATTTCGATACTGAGAAAGTTAAACTCTTAAAAAAGATCGATGAAGCTTGAGGAAAATCGGTTTTCGCCGCTTGGTTTAAGAATTTTAATCTGTGTGGATATAGTTTCTTCAATCTCTTTCCACACTGTCCTTACGTGTTTACGGGAGTTTATGTTACTACATACAGACTATACCGCGAGGGAGGAGGGTGTAGTATTACATACAGACTACGCCTACAAAATTAGCTACAAATAAATGGCTCGTTTACAGCAGGGATGTGGTTCCAGTTGCCTGTTTACAGTAACGATCAATCTGGGGTTTTTTTTCCAGGTTACGTTTTTCCATGCATAACCCTCAGGTGTGTTCAATCAAGAGACAATATGTGGCAAAACTCCGTGTCGGGGGAAGTACGTCGTGCAACTGTCACTCTCCGACGCAACCCAAATATTGCTTTAGCGGGGATGTTTACAGGCACCTCATGTGGAAATCCAAAATATTACATAAAAGACATTTTTATCTATTTCTAAGCGACAAGCGATTGAAAGCCGGCTTTTGTTGCGTTTTTGACCAACTGAATCTTATTTCAAGTGGATCCAGGATCAGGGGAAAAGTACTACCCCAGTAATTTTCCCCTGCCAGGATTTTTAAAAAGGAGAAGGGTTTGGATGCTAATTAAATGCAAGGTGGCGTCATTAAAAAAAAAAGAAGACTAAAGAAAGCTGGAAGGGAATTCAAAAACTACTAAACATCATAACTAAATTGACTTATCTACTTTTAGAGAATATAGGATAACATAGGATGTGAACTTAGAAACCTTCCTGCAAATAAAGTGCACGAAGTGTTTATTCACAGCCGGTAACCCAGTCTATTTTAAAAACATGCACAAGCACAAACAACTCCAAATAAATGATGAAGTAACAATACGTCAGGAGTGTTGAAAGTATTTCACCTTTGCAGGAAATGGGAAGAATATGGGAACGGGCAGCCCGGGAGGTGGGGGGGACTCCGGGGTAAAAGTATCGGGTATGCTCGTCGTATCTCTTAGGAGTAAAAATCAACAACTTGGTATCTGGTGTTACAGTGCGACTACTCCAACCAAAGCCAACCAAACAAATTTTCAGATAAATTTTCAATGTACATTTTTTGACACTTAACGACAGATTTGTTGCGAATTTCTACAGCGTACGATGCTTCTTGTTCAATGTCAATGTAATTCGTACACAAACAAAGCAAATTCTTTACATTTTACAATGTCAGCGAAATTTCAAAAATTTGTAGAGATTCTATTGTTTATATACTCAATCGTGATTGGATAATTTACATGAAAATTTGTTTGGGTGGCTTTGGTTGGAGCAGTTGCATTGTAAAATTGAAGTTTAGAATTTCAGAATTACCTGGTATCTTTTAGGGCATCGAAAACGGGAGAGCTCATCGCTTTTCGCAGTGGGGTTTATGATCTCGAAAACACAGCAGTATAAGGCCGCATTTGATCTCAACCGTTTTGTTTGTTTACTTTTTATTTTTTATTTAATTTATTAATTAATTTATTTATTTATAAATGGTATCTCTTAGGAGTTAAAAATAGCCCACCCACACCCTTTTTAAAAGACTTCCGGTATCTTTTAGGCGTATTTTTGAAAATTTCCGACAAGCATACCCGATACTTTTATCCCGGAGGGGCAGAGAAAGGATACCTTATATCAAACCGGAAATATTTGATGTGTAGAATAGGTCAGCGGTTTCAGTTTATAATAATTATCCGCATGGCTTAGTGTCAGCCGGTGTCAACCATATTTAATACCGTCTTTTTTATCCAGGTTTGGAATTTAAATCATACTTCTATATCCCTCTTACGTCAATTGTTCCTGCATCTTCTCATAACTAGTTGTCAGTAAGCCAACAAAAGCGGGTTATTATACATTTGGTACGATGGCGTCACTCGTAGTTTGTTTCTTTGTTTTTTATTTGGTTTGTTTTGGCTTTGGAAGTCGAGTTCTGTCCTTGTCTTTGAATGGCACAGTATACATCAATTCTCTTGATGGGTAATTATTTTGATTATATTAGAGTGGTTTTCATTAACCCGTGAAATACAATTTAGCGTATTACGCGCTTTATCACACTTTTTTTCTTTTGTTTTTTTTATTGTGTCTATCTGACTATTACACTCTAATTAGTACACTTTGTTTCACGGGTTAAGTACTATTTAGTTGTTAATGAAATACGATCGATCAGTTTAGATTAGGATAAATACGCTTACATTGTGAGATCAATAGACCTAATCCATTGGGTGTATTTGTTTTCCCATTTCAGACCACGTGTTATTCGCTTGAGAATAAGATTCTTTTTTGAGCCTCATCCATATTAACGTATCTTCTCAAGTGCTACCGAGAAACAAAGAAACAATACCCAAGGGAATGACACGTGATATGAAATGGGAAAACAAATACGCCCAATGGATTAGGTCCATTGATGGACATGCTTTAAATGTTTTCTATTTTGCCTTTTCAAAACTTTAAAATAAGCTAAAATAAACTCAAGATTATGTCAGAATGCAGTGGCAAGGCTTGTGATCAACGACAACATACAAGGACACTAAAAATGTTTCAGTTCTCAGGCAAAATTAATATTTGTACAGCAGGTCGTACAGCGTTAAGTTTGGTGTGCTTGACAAGGTAAATGGAGCAGCTTATGGGACTTTTGATGACAACTTAATGAGCACAGGGTAAGTATAATTTGATATTTCCTTATATTACCCCATTTTGCTATTCATACTCCATTACCTGTAGAACTCTGTTTTGATAGGCAAAGTGCTAAACATGATCAATGTCATTGACATTATGAAATCTTATGCAAAGTATCAGGGGTGGGGAGGGGAATCAACAGCTGCCTACGTACTCCCTACTCAATTCATCACAATTCTTGAACTCCCTCATCTCATTCCAGAATAATGCACCATTCAGTGTAAACCCCCACCCCCAATCTGCACATGAACTACTTTTTCTCTTCCTTCTGAATCCCAAACAGCTGAAGGAAAATCCCTGTCTTTTACCTCACTGGTCTCTTAACTGGGGCCAGATTATACTTCCCAAGAGGGAAATATGCAGGGACATTGGATCAGCAACAGTCCCCAGGGAGTGGGGCATTTTTTATTTTCACAGATGGATGTCATGCTGGATTTTGGGGAGTGGGGGTTGAGGGTTTATGTTGATTGGTGCATAAAAGGAACCTGACATTTATTTTTTTCAATGGAGGATACATGTGGTAGGAAATAGGTCTGTAATTAAGCATTACACCTGTAAACTTAATATTGATTCCCCTGCATCGTAGGTGGGGTGAACTCAACATTGTTGCAGGGACAGGAAAGGGGTCTTACTTGGATACTGAAATAATGTATGCAGCAGGATTTTTAGAAGGGGCACTTACAGCCAGGTATAAAAACCTTTTACTAACTCTTATAATAAATCATTGAAAAAAACTTTAAGGTGTCTCAAAACAGTTTTTTTTAGTCACCAACCAACAACAAAGAAAGGATTAAAAAATAGCTTTCCTGTGGCCAGATCTTCAAATGTTTTTTAGATTTTGTTGCCAAAGGATTGAAGTTGAAGTGCTGATTGTTATATAGCTATGGATTTTCCTGATACAATGAACACTGTCATTGGCTGAAAGATGATCACGTGGTATTAACTAAATCTAAATGTATTCTGAGCAGGAAATAACCACTTATTTCCCAGTCGGGATACAAGTAGCACGTGAAAAGGAAAGGGAAAATAAACCAGCACACAGCACAGTGCACGTGATCATAGCATGATTACTCCTGTGGCGTGATATCTTGCACGAATCAGAAACAAGAAAGTCGATGAAAATGGCTTCCGATTCCAGAGTCCAGAACATTTGTTTACCTTTTGCTTACCCATCGAATAAATTCTTTTTACTTTCTAAATGGCTTGGAATCATTTCTCTGTCGCTATATAACAAAACACTTAATGTCCGATCCCTCGGGAAGCAGTTAGTTTTGTTTTCCCTTGAGTCTTGATGTTTCCCTCGGCTTTGCCTTGGGAAACATCAAGCCTCTCGGGAAAACAAAACTAACTGTTTCCCTTGAGATCAGACATAAAGTGTATAATATTTAATGGCAATTGGCATTAATTTATGCATATAATGGGGAAATCCCATAAAACAGACTTTTAGTGCATTCTCCAAAAATTTGCTAATATAGAATCATTTCAAAATTCTGGATATTAATTTTGGGAGAACAATCTATCTGTACAGAATTTCAAGAAATTTTATCTTGCTGATGGAGTGGTTAATTTGGGACATGACTTTTGAGGTGCATCTAAATGCCTCCACAAAAAGCAATGTTAAAAATCACTATTTTGATGTACATCAAATTTTTTTTGCAATAGTTGCTTGTCATAGTCTGAATGTATCTGGAAAAGTTTGGAGACAATTCCTTGATTCCTTACAATTCCACGCTGTCCTTTTAATGCCTTGGACAGGACTATTAAATGCTTATATATAACAAGCTCTGGACATATTAATGTGAAAAACGAGCAAAATTCCTTTAAGAATGATTTATTTTTAATGTGAGCTTGCAAAGTAAAACACCCTGTCCAATGCATTAAAAGGACAGTGTGACAGAACATCATAACCAATAACTAATCCCTTAATCCTGCTTTTGTTGCTGAGAACAATAGGGCAAAGCTAAAATGTGTGATTGCTTTTAACTCAAGATGTAATTTACTGAAGTAGTTTTTAGATTTTTTTTGTGCTTGTACTAGAATTTCAAGACAAATGAATTCTGATAAAGTTAATTTGTAAAGGTTTAAATTTTATATTCAGAAAGTTTGTAAGAAATTCTTGGAGTCAGTTTAGAGAAAAGACATTCTGACTCCAGTTGTCCAATTTGATGATGCTTGGGTAAAAAGATCTCCCTCCTTTAGAGCCTATAGCTCCGTAAGGAATCAAGGAATTGTCTCCAGACTTTTCAGATACATTCAGACTAAAGACAAGCAACTAATTGGGGGAAAAAATGATGTACATCAAAATAGTGATTTTTAACACCGCTTTTCATGGAGACATTTAGATGCACCTCAAAAGTCATGTCCCAAATTAACCACTCCATAATTTGAATCTGTGAGATAAAATTCCTTGAAATTCTGTACATAAATAGGTTGTTCTCCCAGCAAATTTTTGGAGAATGTACTAAAAGTCTGTTTTACCAGATTTCCCCATTATATGCATAAATTAATGTCGATTGCCATTAAATATTCAGTACTTAAACTTCAATCCTTTGGCAACAAAAGTTTAAAAAACTTTCAAGATCTGGCCACAGGAAAGCTATTTTTTAACCCTTTCTTTGTTGTTGGTTGGTGACTAAAAAATCTGTTTTGAGACACCTTAAAATCACTTGATAATACATATCTTTTAAATCCTGATTGTAAAGTTACCAAATTTATAGTTTAAATATTAACAGTAAATTTCATTAGAGCTAGCTAATTTTAATTTTTTTTCCATATTAGACAAATAAATGACCATTACAGCAATACATATGGAATATTTTTTAAGAATGGTGATCCTTTGGTTGAGAAAGTGGCACAATTTTTTGAACATCAGGTTTGTTTTATACAGTTTTATCACTTAATACTAGGATGGGCACTTGCATTTTGCAGTTAACTGCTATTGTACTGCAGCAGCAAGATGCATGTGGAAGTAATTATAGGAGGGAGAGTGGCCTCTACTCATAGTTCCACTGCTATGTAGTTACTATTGCTACGTCCGACAAGCCATCAAGACAAATGTTGATTGCTTATATATGGTTTGGATGGATATTATGCATCCTAAGAATACATTTGAGGAATCGGCAATAAAAGATAAAAATCTCCCTGAAATTGAGAGGTTTATGATGTTGTTTGTCGGACCTGCCATATTCCATTGGGAAAACTGTGACACCATGATTGGTGGAGCTATTGTTTGAGTGGATCTATGAATTGTCTCTGAAGTGTTAGAGGTTAGTATGTTAAAGCTGCCGAAATTAAGACCAAGTGTCAGCCCCTGGGTCTATGCGTACAAATTACATTAAATTTAGTTATTATAAAATGACTAGTTCTAAAAAGTAAAGAGATTGTTGTCAGATTACAAATGATTATTTTTCAGGATAAGTGGATGCGCAACATGATAGTCAAAAATTTAAATAGCTCTTCTTCATGGAGACAAATGGGAAACATTTTGGCTCAGTTTGATGGTAAGTGAAGAACAGATCTTCCAATTATTATTCCATTGACAATATTCCACTTTAAAAACTCTATCTAGTTTACATTTTTTTGTCAGTAACTAGGAGATAATATATTTTCAAAAGGTTATTTGTTGTTACCATGACATTTAATTTGGATTATTAATTTATTTTAATCAATGATTGATGATAATTAAATGATTTATATTCTTATCTTTGCATGATGATCAAAAATTATTCTTTTTTTTATTCATTTATCTATTTACTTATTTGCAGGGCTAATTTCAGGTTACAAGGCACATCCAGCCACAGAAAAGGTTATTAAGATTTTAAAATATTAATATAATGCTTTAAAAGTACTAATTGAGTCTCATATGTAAGAAAAATGACTTACTAAATAAATGCTATATATATTTGTATAATGAATTTAGAGCCTAATATGTGCTGTAAATAATAAAAATCCCATAATTTGCATCCAATCTTCTACGAGATGAAAACTTTTGTATATGTGCATGCCTAAAATGGCATTATTTTGCTTACATACTAAATCAATCCCTAAAGAATTCAGAGTTTTCATTAAGTTTTGAAATAATAGGAGAAGATCATGAACTAGCCAGAGAGTCCTGGGGACATTTTATACTTAATATCAACCAGGTGATCTCTAAAATGTGCCAGGCATCAGGCATGGTAGATGAAGAAAAATCCATCCCGTAGAGCCCTTGCATGCTAAAAAGTGTCCAGTGTCCTTGGAAATTCATGGTGAATGATTCGAAGTCCGCCTTAACTGTTGGAACGTTGATCAATGAAGAAGTTTGTCCAGTTGAACTATCTTCTGAACACTTTTACAAGCACCATCTTGTTTTCAAAATCAACAAACGATTGCAAGTTATCATGGGATGGATTTTTTCTCACTGACCACAAAATGCGCTCTGATTGGCTATTTCGCTTTCCTCAGATCACCTGGAAGCTATGAATGAAAGTTTTAGCCAGAGAATTAATCAGTTACTGGGGCATCCTCTGATCTCTGGCACTTAATGAAAACTCTGTAATTAGAATAAGTTGGGTAAGTAGATGCATGTAGTGAGTCAACTGTCTTTGATTACAATGTCTATTAATTGCAAATTCTTACCTTTATTTTTGTAAACCACACAGCCACTTGATCCTTTTGCGTTTCAAGTGTTAAATGGCATTGGAGACTTGCTTGATCTTAGAAATGCTTTGTCACCTGAAAGCATGCCAGATTGGGATCACATGACTGAAGACCAAATATTAAGTCAGGTACAAAACATTTTATTAATGCAAATCCCAAATGAAAATTATCAAAACTATATAGCACATGCATCCACTTGTAATGCTCTGCTTGCTAACTTCTGTTGCTTTGCTTCTGTGAAGAATTTGATTAAAAAATGCTATTGCATACCTACTGAACAGTAACATGGTTTTCTTTGTTATTCATCAGGCTTTATCTCAGATAAAGCCCAGAATACGTTAATGAGGGCAATATCTAGATAAATGCCCTTGAATATCTTAAAGAGGGCAATATCTAGATAAATACCCTTGAATTTTTAATAAGGAATTCATTCTCCATTACAAACTCAACATATCCAAGGCAGAGTTGCGAAGCATGTCCAAAGACTACTTATTTAGCAGTCTATTGGTAAGACCTTGACTTATAGTCAACCCTGCCCTCCCAGCTTGAAAACTTGCAAGACCAAGACTCATAACATGATCTCTTGGCATCACCCTCTCCATGTGGGATGAGTCAAAGCATTCACTATGACGTAGTAACTTCTATTCATACTCTTATTACTGAAAAACACAATTGATGTATGAATGTGTAAATATTATTGCACTGTTTTCTCTTGAGAATTGCCAATGTTGTGAAAACCTCTTTAGGCATACAATAAGACACAAATACCTCGAACGTCAGCAATAAGCCTATATGGCTTATTGCCTCCATTCTCAGTATTTATTTCTTACTTATTTGATCACAGATTTTTACAAGTGGTCATTGTTCAGTGTTAATCAAAGTATTACCAGCATATGAAAACATCTTTGCATCTCATGCAAGGTAAGGAATCATTTGATGTCTATATTGACATTGTGTGTGTTGAAGCTCACATTAAATTGTTAATTATTTTATCTGATTTGCAATCTGTTCTAGTGTTTTTACTGCTTTAATAAAATATTATAACTTTAAAATAATAGCCACAATGCACCCTCTGATAAAATGATAAAATGATTTTTGGAGGGAATAATTATTGTTTATTTGCACCTGCAAAGGTGCATTTAAGGCCCAAGCACAGCAAGGGATGTAAATGTCCCTACAAGGGCACAAATGAACAATATTCCCAACAAAAGTCATTTTATTATCATTAATTATCAATAAACAAGGCCAAACTCTAAAAGGCTAAAATCCATTGGATGATGAACCAAAAACCAATCAGCATTAGGGCCAATAATGTATTATCAGCCTGCGTGAGTCATTTGCGGCCTGCTGAGCACGTGTTTACAAGAGGGCAGTTGTCTGTTTGGCCGTGTATATTCAGGTAATAATGGTTAATAAGTATGTGATCATGCATCCATAACTCAATGGACTGCATGCTGATGTGATAAAGAATAACTCCCTGCAAAATTGACATTTTTGTCTTAGAATTACAAGAACTTTAAATAATTTTTCAAATATAAACAACCTTTTTCTTGTTTGGCTATGCTCTAGAGTTGACACTTGGTGCACATCCATTGAGTCATGGATACACTTAGTCAGCTGCTAGCACCCAACAAAAACTAGTCTCACTCTGCAGCTTCCCCTTGTATGACTCTCAGCCTCCCCATGCATGTGCATCCATAACTCAACGAACACATGCATACTGAGAATTGAGTCTTAATTTTCATCAAATTATTGAGGCTCAAAATGGTTTTCATGCGTGCGCTCTTATATGACGTATGCAAAATCATTTGAACTTGCAAAATAAAAATTTTGTCCCTTGAAAATCTCATGTTCAAACTAGTATAACTCAAAAACTTCGCAGTAAAATTTCTTTAAACTTTGTCAGTAGTTTTATAAGTGCTAAGAAAAAAATTAAAAATTCTGTGATTGGGAACCTCCTGAAATAAACTTCATTGATTTTTGAGAATTCCCCATATTACAGAATTTTTTCTTTTTTATCCAAATCAAAGAATGAGTGGTAAAGTTAAAATAAGCCAATTTTAAAAAATTTTTACTGAACAGTTTTTGAGCTACAATTTTTTAAATGAAAAACTTTGCTCACATTTGAAGTGTTCTATTGTTGTTATAGCAACGTCTTACATCATATTTTCAACTTCATTCTCCTTTGGTCTTCTGGGTCTGCTTACTGTCATTAGCCATGTAAAGTTTTTCAGGGTCATTTTTGTTAGTGTATAATTTATATGCCATTTCTAAAACCATTTCAAGCCTCCTTAATCAATGAAAGTTTTTCTTTGTTTAGTTGGTTCAGTTATAGTGCTATGCTTAGAATATACAAGCATTATAATTTAAACATCAAAGATGCCAGTACAGGTATGTGCAATTTTCTTCTCATTTCCATAACCATCCTAGAAACGGTTTTTTCATGAGATTGTAATGATTGTAAGAATGTTAGTGACTGACATCATATTCCTGGCTTTTGACCAGAATTGAGAAAACTGAAACTGAAACACGGAATGAGGGAGAGGGGTGTGAATGCAACAAAAATTCTTAAAACCACAGTGGTGGGAGAGGGTGTAGGAACTGAATATTGCATGCTACAAACAGCATCAGCTCCCTCCCTTAAATAATGACTGGTCCCTAAGGATTTGGGATTTGCTGTGATCTATACTACATGTGGTAGCTTTATACATGTATTCTTGTGCATTGTAAAAAAATGGCATGTATAAGGTAACCACTCCACCAATTTGAAATCCAAGTTGACATGTTTATAGAGAGCAAACACTATATCCATGGAATAAAATCTATTTGTTACTGACTAATCAACAATTAGTCCTCTAAGGCGAATGGACTACAAGTCAATACAGGGTTCCCACGGTCAGGGAATTTAGATTTTTTTTCAAGGTCAGGGAATTGTCAGGGAATTTTGTATTTGGTCAGGGAATTTTACAGTT